>LFLW010070146.1:5012-16448 GCA_001262575.1 Conus tribblei | reverse complement strand
GTCACAACAGGGACAACAGAAACATCTCCGTCACAACAGGGACAAAAGAAACATCTCCACAACAGAAACATCTCCATCACAAGTGGGACAACAGGAACATCTCCATCACAAGTGGGACAACAGGAACATCTCAATCACAACCGGAACAATATGAATATGACAACAGGAATGTTTCCTTGACAACAAGAACACTGCAACAGAAACATAGACACGACAACAAGAACACAGTGAACACCTGCAGGACAAAGAAAAACAAAACCCAACTAAACATCCACATGACAACACAAACATGACAAGGAAAAACAAACATCGACATGACAACAGGAACTTCACCACTTATATAAACGGACTAAACGAATTCCAGTGCACCAGAAAATGTGGAGAAAATGGCGGGGTTGATAAGATTTGCCACAGGTTACAAAAGGAAACAACTCACAAGCTTTTATTGGGGACCCGTCGTGGGTTGAAGCAGTCATCTTTGGACAGGGGCTGGCGTCGCATCCTGCGGGCAGCAGCCTTGGTGGGCTGCATGTAGCCCGGCCTGCTGGTCTCCGACACACCTGCAACACACCTCAGTGCTGGGTCATGGAGGTCTGGCGGCCACACTGTTCAGCTCCATCATTAGCACCTGTGCTACCACTAAACCTCACCAGGGCTGATTCAAATACCTTTTCACCCGAGTTTTCAATGTTACATTCAAGTGCTGAGTTTTGAACAGTTCTGCTCCTAAACTGCAGGTGTTAGCATTCTTTGTAGCCTAGCTGTGCCTGAAATGCAAGTGTTCCATGCTTTCTACCAGAGCTGTGCCTGAAGCAGAGGTGTTCATTCTCTTTACCACAACTGTTCCCTAAATACAGGTGTTTCATTCTTTCTATCAGAAGTCTTGGCATCAGGCAGCAGGTAAGCTCAAACAAACTGAATTTTTTTTTCTTCTCTGAACTTGGTCTGAGCAGTGCATCTTTCAGCGCAAACCCAAGTAAGTCCCATAGTCAACTCTCCAAATTATCAAAATCAACAATGTTTTCCAACCTGCTTGACAGTTAATGAATTAGGCCTTCAAATTTTCAGTAATCACCAGGCTGTAGTTTATTTCTTCCTCCTCCTCTCCCCCAAGTCATAACATTTTAAAACACAGGATGATGATATTCTGAATGCATGGTGGCTTTCAGTCTGCCAGGGGAGCTGTCTGACGCAAGTTCTGAGCTGCAGCCATATATCAAAATAAAAAACATTATTATCTCACATGCCTCTATCCACAAATGAATACAGCAATTCCTAAATTCCTCACTCCTTCACAATTGATCAATGGTATCTCACTGCAAACTAGGTACAATGGCATCTCCTACAACTGTTCTGAAGCAAAGTTCCTGTACTTGTTTCAATCAGTCTCAGAAAGTGTCTTTACCACTAGATACTTTTATCTGAGATGAACAACAATATCCAGTGTGATGATCATTCTCCCCATGGCATGCATGGAGTGGAGTGCGGTGAGGTCTTACCAATGTTGTGTTCAATGATCAGGTTTTGTATTCAGTGTGATAATCATTCTCTCCTAGGCATGCAAGGAGAGGTGTGTGGTGGGGTTTTTACCAGTCATATGTCCAGTGACCAGAGTTACTGTGTGCAGTGTGATGATAATTCTCTACATAACATGTAAAGAGTGGTGTATGGTGACGTCTTTCCAGTGTTGTGAAATGATCAGAATTATTGTATCCAGTGTCATGCTCATTTTCCCCATGGCATGCGAGGGTATCGTGTATGGTGAGGTCTTACCAGCCTTGTGTCCAGTGACCAGGTTCTCCACCAGGGATGGCATGCCCAGCTGTTTAAGGCGACGCATGGTATCCAGGGCCTGAGGGCCTGCAATGTACCCACTGCCCCGCCCACCATTCTTGGGGGTCTGCGGTTCCCCTGCAGCCCTGTTGCATCACACAGGACATGGTCAAGAAGAGAATCCAGCAGTTACCGGTAAACATGCATCAAACGTTTTGCTCCAGTACCAGTACTAGGGTTGCTGAATCAGCTGGCACAAACATAAACATCTTTGTTTGTTGTGTTTTTCATTTAGAGAGTGTTTGCTGATGGATAGTGTTTGCCATGGGCTTATATCTTCGTTTCATGTTGGAGCAAAAGTGACTACGGTTAAATTACAACATTATCATAGTACCTTTATCATGATTCTGTAACATATTACATACAAAGCTTATGATGTACAGGCAAGTCAGTGTCTGTACAGGTGGGACAAAGACATGGCAAGTAGCAACACAGAATTATTGTCCCTCAACGGTCTGGATCCATTTCTTGCAACTGAACCCCTCTACCCATTTTGCTTACTGTTTTGAAGTTTAATTTCTTTCATATTAAAGAGATGTTTATGCATGATCATTCTGCATATTTAGGTGAAAAAGTGACAAATACACACTAGAATTTCACTGACATCTTTCATCCACAAAATCTTAGTTCAGATGAAAAATGTTGATCCCTTTCACTCAGTTTCACTTTCAGAAACTCAAAAATCATAACTAGTGGGCAATCTCTGAAAAAATATTTTTCATGGAGTCTGCTGTAAATTGTCTATGTCTGACATCATGTAAGTTCCAACACTACAAGACTATGTTTTACTGTGAGTGGTACAACACATGCAATGCACCAGGAAGCTTTTTCACATTTTAAAAGATACAGTGGGTGTAAAGGGTGGGGACTGCATAGAAATGGCACAAAAAATGGTAATGGCACAAGACTGTTTCTTCTTTAAATGGCTGCACATGGAATAAGGTAAAAACTTTTGGGTTTGGACGTATTCAAAAAAGTTTGTTACCCATTGGCGAGTGCCATTCTTCTTGTCAGAGGTCTTTGACACTACCCTGAAGTTTGGATTTCAGATCGGTGTGAGGGATACAGAATCTAGTCAACCTCTTACATGTGGCATTCATGGCAAGTTGATCAATCACCTTACTGCTTTGAATGACGATATCACTGGGAACCCAAGCAAAAACTATTTTGTAGTCATCAGATTTCAGAGATATACACTTAAATCAATTTCAGCAGCTGACGGTGGATGAGGATACAGTCAGCAACGGCCAGATACCATGACTGACGGAGAATCACAGAATATGCAGTTGCAGATCACGCATCACTTCTGTACTTATAATCATGGTTAATGTTCGTCAAATTATTTCCTGAAGGTCTGGTGACATTGATATCTTTTCTTCTTTTTTGTTTAGTTCTTTTGTGTTCAAGAGACTGGATTCGCTATCCAACTTCTTCATCAGTCTTATAAATACACTTTGATCTGCTCACCACAGAAAGCTATTTGATCAGCTTTTCTTTTCTTTTCTTTTTTTTTTTTTAAATTTGGGTTAAATTTGGTCTCATCCTCGGCTGGCAAAGGACTTATCTTGTCAGATTTGTCCACTTGTTTTAAAAAATAGCCGCAATTTGTTCAGGGGTTCAGGTTTCATTCCCATACCTGCACTCCTTCCACCATCAAACAAGCAAACTGCGACCGTAACAGCCACAGATTTTCATTATTTTCTTTTTGTCGAACAAATATGGCTATTCCAGGACAGTATGCATCACTGGACATCAAATTTGAGTTGCCTGACATTTCTCATTTTTCATAAGGTCTAACCACAAACTTAAGACCAGACCACTTTTGGGCGGCCATAGCTACAGCTTGTGGAACACACATAGCCCATATGACACCCTGCGCAATGTTTTACAGGCTTTCCTTCTCCATATAGGTTCCTAGCCCCCCACCCCCACCCTTTTTTCAAAGCTTGAATATAAACACCATAACCACACAGTTTCCTCACAGATTTTTGGCCTGGAGTTGTGGAGAGTTACAGTCCAATGTCCGGAGTGGCTGTCGTGGAGGTGTTGGAGTTCGCACAGCATCAGCATAGGACTTGCCCTCCACTGAAATCACAGGGCTTAATTGTTGAGCCATCCAACACATTCACTTTGTTGCGAACTGTGTCAAAGCCCATAAAGTAAAATGGAACATACTGAGTTCACTTATCAACTGTGAGACACAACAAAGCAACATGGAATATACTAATTCATGAACAAAGTGCCTCAGACACTACCAAACACTTTTTTTTCTAGCACACATTTCTGATACAGCTTTGACAGCTTGCATGCAAGCTATATGAGGTTCTAATTGATATTCTGGAGTGGTCCTTGACCACAAAAAAGACCATGTTAACCCTTACACTGGTTACTTAAACAACTTATTATAAGGTTGTTGTCTGGTGAATTAACAGAAGGAAAGTTTGAAAAAAAAAAGTTACGTTTGTATAATATGCATTACTTATCAACTGTTAGTATTTGAACATGACATGCACAACAAAAATTGATAGTACTTAAATAAACAATATAAAACAGAACTGGTGTGCTTGTGAGTGTTTGATTAGGTGCTTACTTGTCTAGAATGTGAAAATAACAGGTGAAAACAGGAGGCACATCCTGTTTGTCATACTCCAAAGGCTTGTTCACAATTCAAATAATCCAGTCAATGATGTTCCACAGTATCCAGAAAAAGGTTAGTCTTTTTCAAAGGAAAGTCAGTGTGGATTATACCAGTCTTCCATGTGGTAATCCAGGTAAGAATGAATAAAGTACAGTTCAGTTTTCACATTGAAATCACTAACTGATAGCACAGAACACCCAAAAATGATCACTATCCACAAATGTCATAGTTAGCCCACACTGTTGTTGTTTACATTATTGCAAAGTTGAAAGGTTTAAGATCATCTGAACTTCTCTTCCCCACTGAATGGCATGTTGACAATCCCCTCATCCTTATCATTCACCCAATCATTGTCCGTGTCGATCTCAAAATCACGATTACATGGTGCTTGATCTAACTGAAAAATATCACCCACCACACCCAGCAAAAAAAAAATCTTCAAACAAGTTCCTAATTTTATCATGTTCTCCGGTGGGTGCCGCCATTGCTGCTTGCCAGACAATTTGAGTCATGCTATGCATTACAAGCTGCTACTAACTATAAACTAAGCTAAATTGCTGAAAATTCATGTTCCAGGGCTCATTCAGTCATTTATGCAAATTAGTTTGTGAATAAGCCATAGTTTTGTATCAGCGTGTGTAAGTGAAACTAGGTTAGCAAGGCTGACCTAACAGTGCGACTATGTCATGACTACCAACGGTGGCCATGATGTAATGGCGCGATTTATGTTGCGACCACCAGCGTACGAGTTAAGACACCTAATCTTGTTAATACAACAGCCAGTTCAACTATACAATATACACAGCTTCGTAAGTGTAAGGAAACCTTCAATGGGACCAAACACGATGGGGGATGGTCTACAGGTGTCAACTGCTTACCTCTCAGAGGGGTTGACCCCAAGTTGGCTGCATCAAAGTTGATTGCCCGCCTGACACTGGAAGAAGGGTTGGGACAGGAGCCGTCATTCTCGTTCTGGAGCCTCTCCCTGTGTTGCGCACCCTGGCTCTGGGCCTTGGCCGGGTCCCTGACAGCTCCATTGGAAGTGCATTTGTTCTGTGGGTTGTGTGCAGACTGTCCTGAAGACACCGGCACAGGGCCTGCCAATGAGCTGACCTGGCCATGCTGACCACCACTCCTACTGTCTGACTGGACCAGCGACCTGTCTGCATGAACTGCTCCCACACTTTCCCTAGGACCAGTCCTTTCCTCCACACTAGGCAAGCCCTCACTGTCCACCACAGGCAAACACGGCTGGGAAGATCCTTTCAGGACCCCAGTGGAGTTCCCCTCCTCAGCCTGGCTGTCCTTGTCTATCACACCATGGCGCACAGAAAACGTGCTGTTCAGGGTTGGGGGCAGGGGAGGAGGAGGCAGAATGCAGTCAGATCCTGTTCCCCTACGGTCATGAGCAAAGTGCGTCTCCCTAGGACCAGCTACAACTTCCACCCCCTGACAACTGTGTGCCTGGTGCTGCAACGTTTTGGCGTTAGGGGTGTGTCCAGCATGGATGGTGGAGGAGGAGGAGGAGGAGGAGATGTCTGGATGAGGTTGATGATGTGTGGAGAGGTGGGTCACTACAGCCCCTGGATTCAGTGGGGGTGCTGGGGAAGCTGCACCATGACTGTCTGACACACACAGGGCGGGAGAAGAGGCCAGGGAAAGGGTTGTGGAGGGCACAGTGAAAGTTCCATGGTGACCCCTGCCAGGATCAGAGGGGAGGGGACCTGGGTGTGATGATGACCCAAGCAGCGAGGCAGAATGAGTGGAGATGACCCCTGGACCATTCACTACAGGCCCCGGACAGCTGCTGGCTGAGCTGGTCCATCCTTGAGAGACTCCTACAACACAGCACCAGAAAAGCCTTCATCATCACCGCATTACCATCATCAGCCTACCTCTAGTTTGGGATTGGTCCATCTTTGGGAGACTCTACCGCTAATTAACAGACGGGTTATTATCATCACCGCATTACCATCATTAGCCCACTTTTGAAATAGTGCTAGTCCTGCCCTGAGAGACTCCTTACAGCTACTCTACAGACTGGCCATTATCATCACCTCATTACCATAATTCACCCACTTCTGATTTAGGGGTGGTTCGTCTTTGGACTCCTTATAGCTACTCCATAGACCGGCCATTTTCATCACCTCATTACCAAAATTCGCCCACTTTTGTTTTAGGGGTGGTTCATCTTTGAGCACCTTATACCTACCCCACAAACTGGCCATTATCATCACCTCCATACCTTCATTCCCCCACTTCTGATTTAGCATTGACTTTCAGATTGTGTCTGAGCTTTCTTAATGAAAAAAAAAAGCTTTCTTTGCAATAGCTAAAAAAATGTGCAATTAGATTTATTTTCATTTTAAAAAAAAATCGATTTCTAGTATTTTAGAGAGTCAGTAATATTTATATTTTCGTGCAAACACAACATGGTAATTAGTTCAAGTATAAATATTCAAAGTCTGCACCCAATTGTGATTTCTGCGACATGTTTCTTTATTGAACTTAAACATAAATTTCAGGATTTTTGGTTTGTTTTCATACTCAAACAGCCTGCTTTTGCTAAAATCATCACAACACCCCTTTCAGTGCAGTAGATCCACTCTTCACAAGACTACTCACACAGCTGAAGGTATTGGCAAGGACTTACCCAAGTGGACCGATGAACCAGTAGTAGGATGACCAGGTGAGCGAACTTTGTTCAACACGACACCTGGACAACAACAAAAACTTTTGAGATCAGCATTTGATGAACTCAGAACCCTCGGTCATTGTGATACAGTACAGAACACAAAAGAATGAAAGGGGGAGCATGAAGGGAGGAGAGCAGAAGGTGATGGCTGAGTCAAATGAATCTGTTCTGGTTACTGAAGGAGAACAGAACAGATGTTATGGAGAGGGAAGCGGGGATGTTTGAGTGAAGTCAAGAAAGCAAGCACACCAGCCCAACCGCATTAAACATACAACCACATCAGCAAAAATCTCCATAGAATTAGCATCACCCATCAACCAGTTCAGACCTTCAATCCTGTCCCCACACAGTGCTGTGGATTGTGGACTTACCAGCGCTGGTGACCAGCGGGATGTCGATGATGGAGTTAATGTGGAAGGCAACCTGGTCTTCCTCCCCGTCTGCCCAGGACACCCCCACCTGCCCCACCAGATCACACACACTGTGGTAGCCTGCTGCAATGTCTGGGGACTGGGCACCACAGCGCTGCAGCTCCAACTGCTGCTGCTGCACCAACTGCAGGAGAGCTGTAATCAGACTGTCACCAGACACTGCCGTCACACACAGGATGAAAACCATCAACTTGAGGATGACCATGATTTATTAACCATTACTGAATATTTTCCTTCACAGCTGAAAGCATTTCACATCCATAAGACAAGAATATGATAATTTATACACCAAAAGAGGTTAATCTATCTTACCTACATCAAAAGATAGGTTCATGAAAAACAAAAACAAAATTCATCTATCAAAACATAAATCACCAGAAACAATAGCAAATAGTTCACATAGAAATAATGACAGCATCCATCCAGCACACTTACACAGAGCAAGTAGAAAAAAATAATTGGAAACTGCTTCAAACAAACCACAATAATAACAACCAACATAAAATCATACTGGCAAACTGAAGTTCACAGTATTAAGTAACTATGCTAAAGTTTATACTATGGATATAAAGTTTAAAACAAAACATATCTAAAATGATAATATAAAAATAAATGATAAAAACTGATAAGATTAAGGACCATGACTGAAAATATAAGAAAAAGCAAAAAAAAGAAATAAAGTGACAGCTGAATTGTGATAATTTAAGATCATAAAAGAGACCAACATGATCCCAAGGGATGACTGCTAAGTATCAGCATCTCCAGGAACAAATTCAGGCTTCTAAACCATTGTGAACACCGGAATCTGAAACATGTGGATGCCTTGATACACACCAAGGGCAACGATTAATGCTGTCTCCTTCACCTTTGGTAGAGTTTTATGTCACATGCACATTTAAATGATGCATACAGCAATTAGAAATGAGATACTTCTGAAGTTATTAACCATTGCAAAGCTCTCTTGTATTACTGTTTTTTTGTTGTTTTTTTCTGAATGACAGCACTAATATATACATATATATCTATAAAACAGAGCTAAAGTAAATAAAAGCTGAAGAACAATGAGTTAAACCACAGACATAAGTCTCTATGTGTTCTTTGTCTGATCTTCATGGTTCACTACATGCGAGGTTTTTGTGTTTTCAATCACAGTGATGACTGTGTCAGTGAGGAAGTCTTCCTTACGTTTCACTGGCCATGGCCTCCTGTTCCTGAGCGCGGGCCAGACGTCGCAGATGATGGATGTAGTGCCTCGAGTCATTCACCTCCACCTCCAAGGCCATCTTCTGCACGCTCATGTCCAGCACCTGCCCATCCATCAATACAGTGACAGTCAGCGTATCTTAACATCTGGTGACAAAGCTCTGTATGCTCATTCACAGCGATACCAAACTGTTCCTGCAGTCACAAACCTCAGTGTGCCACTTCTCAGTAATACTGAAATGGCCTTGCAGTCAAAAACCTGTGTGTGCCAATCCACGGTGGTACTGAAATGCCCTGGCAGTCAGGAATTTCTGTGGGCCATTTCAAAGTGGTACTGAAATATCCCAACAATATGAAACTTCTTTGTGCCAGTTCACAGTGGTTTTGAAATGTGCTCCATTTTGAACAAAGTTTGAGGCTGCCTATGCTGAAATGAAGTGGATGCTACCTTCTGCAGAATCATCAACATAATGTGATCTAGCACAGCCTATCTTCAAGTACACTGCCAGCAAGAACTGGGCATTCATGTTGTGACCTGTGTGCGGCCATGGTGGAAAAGTACACACTTTAAGCTAACACCTTTCAATTTTCAAGGATCAATGCGTTAAGGAAATGTGGAGGAATACACCCAAGTTTGGGTCATGCTCCTTGAGAGGACATTGTATACCTCAGAGGACCTGACAGGACAGTGTTCTTGATAGATTACGTTGTGTACCTGTGAGGACAGTGTATCTGACAGAGGGCAGTGTGTACCTCAGATCAGTGTGTTCCTGAGAGAACTCTACGTACGTGAAAGGACAGTGTGTACCTTAGAGGATATAGTGTACCTGACATAGGACAAAGAAAAGGACAAAGTGTATTTTTGAGGACAGAGATTACCTGAGAGAATAGTGTGTACCTGACAGAGGATAGTAATTTTCAGGACATAATGTACCTGAGAGGACAATGTTTGCCTGAGAACAGTGTGTACCTGACAGAGGACAGCGTACCTGGGAGGACATTTTTTTACCTGATGGAAGACAGTGTGTACCTGACAGGGCAGAGCTTATCTGACAAGGACAGTGTACACCTGACAGGACAGAATATTCTTTAGTATACAGAGTGTACCTGACAAGAGGACACAGTGTACCTGATAGACGACAGAATGTACCTGTAAGGACAATGTACACCTGGCAAGACAATAAGTACGTGAGAGGAAAGAGTGTACCTAGGTCAGTGTGTATTTGAGAGGACAGTATGTACTATGAGGACAATGTGTACCCAAAAGGACAGTGTATACCTGAGAGGACAAAGTGGATCTGAGAGGACCATGTGCACTTGGAAGGACAATGTGTATTCAAGAGAACAGTGTGTACTTGAGGGGTCTGGGTGCACCTGACAGAGCACAGTATGTACCTGAGAAGACAGACTGTATCAGTGCGTTATCTGAAAGGACTGTGTACCAGAGAACAGTGTATACCTCATAGGATAGTGTGTACTGGTGTGCACCCGACAAGACAGTGTACCTGCGAGATCAGTGTGCTTCTGAGTAGCGAGAGTAAGTGTTCCTGAGAGAGAAGTGTACCTGACAGAACCGTAAATGCCTGTGAGAGTACAAATGTGTATTTGAGGACAGAGCACACCTGCAAGGAATGTGTACCTCAGAGGACAGTGTGCAACTGTGAGGACAAGATGTACCTGACAGAACAAAGTGTACGTCTGAGGACAGTGTACCCAAAAGAAGACAGTGTAAATAGGAGCTGAAAGGATACAGTGTGTACCTGAAAATATGAGTGTGTACTTGACAGAGGAGAATGTGAACCAGTGTTGACATTAAACCTGAATGGACAACGTGTGTCCGACAGAGTGTACCTGTGAGGACAGAGTACCTGACAGGACAGAGTACCTGATAGGACAGTGTACCTGAGATGACAGAGTACCTGATAGGACAGCGTACTTGAGAGGACAGCGTACCTGCTAGAGGACAGTGCGCACCCACAAGGACAGTGCACCTGACAGAAGAAATGAATCTGAGAGGACAGAGTGTACCTGAGAGGACGGTGTATACAGGACAGTGTACCTGAGAGAACAGTGTAAAAAGACGGTGTGCACCTGTCAAGTCAGTGTGTACCTGACAGAGGATAGCACATATCTGACAGAACAGAGTGTGTCTGACCAAGGACAGAGTGCATGTGAGAGGACACAGCGTACCTGCGAGGACACTGAGGTCTTGTTGTGGGCCCCGGCCAGCTTAGTGTGCAGGGCATGCAGGTCCTGAGTGTTGCTGTGCAGCTGCTGACACAGAGACTGACGCCCCATCTCCTGGGACACCACCTTCCTCTGTAGTCCCTCCACCTCGCCCTGTATTTTCTGCACTCTCTGTCAACACACACACATACAGGACGATACCTTCATTGTCAACACACACATCGGACAAAACCCACCTCTGTCAACACACACGCAGAGACAGGATACCACTTTTCTCTATCAACACACATACATGAAGCTACCTTTCTCTGTCAACGCACACATATGACATCACCCTTCTCAGTAAACTCAGACACAGGACCACCACCTTTCTCTGTCAGCACACACATAAGACACCACCTTTCTCTGTTAACAGACACACAGGACATCACCTTCCTTTGTCAATCCAC
>LFLW010069498.1:1442-13062 GCA_001262575.1 Conus tribblei | reverse complement strand
ACACAGCTGTGCTCAGGGTCAAGCTGTTGTGGTTTAGAACACTTGTTCTGACTTCCCTCGACACAGCTGTGCTCAGGGTCAAGCTGTTGTGGTTTAGAACATTTGTTCTGACTTCCCTCGACACAGCTGTGCTCAGGGTCAAGCTGTTGTGGTTTAGAACATTTGTTCTGACTTCCCTCGACACAGCTGTGCTCAGGGTCAAGCTGTTGTGGTTTAGAACATTTGTTCTGACTTCCCTCGACACAGCTGTGCTCAGGGTCAAGCTGTGGTTGAAGTCAGTAGACTAGCATGTGGAAGGGTGTCTGCACATCGCCCATAATGTCGGGCAACTAGAATGGGTTTTTTTGTTGTTGTTGTATTTTTATGTTCTCAAACATGTAAAGGGCTGAAATGAGTACTTTCAGCTGTTGAAAAGGTGGGAAATGTCAGCTTAAGGGCCCATGGTCCACTCGGCTTAAACATCCAGATCTCATCTTTGGGTGTGTTTTTTTTTTCCCGTCCAAATTTCTAAATTACACATATCTACTCATATGTCTGTGTAGTGTGTATCTGCATGATGTGTATGCATGTGCATGAATGCAACCGCATGTGTCTTCCATAGCATGCTCCCCACAAGTTTGATGTTTACGATGTTTTTGTTTTCTGCAGGCTCTACGACTGGTGAAGACCAAGCCGCCAGTGAAGACACACATTGACTGCATCTCTTCCAAGCGTGTTATTCGACTGCCTGGTGAGTTAATGTCTAGTCTCCATGCATCTTGCATTCTGTATCAAGCTGATTTTTGTTTGGTTTTTAACCCATAAGGGAAGCATGTGAACAACAGTTACACCAGGCTGCAAGTCAGTACATAGTCTGGCAGGTAAGAATTTCTGTCGACAGTTATCAGGTGTTATGAATGTGCGTGGCAAAGATATATGCCTTGCAATGCCTTCCTATACAAAAGTATCTCAACGTACAGGCGGCCATGGAGGGTGCATGTCCCAGAACAGAGAATGACTCAAGTTGTTCTCATGTGGCAAGTGTCTCTCTTAAGACTTTGTTCTTGCTCTCACTCTTTGCTTGCTTCATCATTTTGTGGTCACACCAGGTGAGTGTGGTGGAAAGAAGTGTGTAGATCTATACATCACATGACCCTGAGGAATAGTGTATTCATCAGTTTGACAGTTCATGTCATGTTTGTTCAGTGCCCGTTGAATGTTCTCACTTTGTGTCTACAGTGAAGAATACTGTAGTGCAAACAGAATCAAGTTTACTTTGGAATCTGAAACTAGGATGAATTACTTAACCTTGGTAGCAACCTTGGTGGAAGAAAAAAAGCAAAAAGCAAGTCAACAATTCTTTGGACACAGACATCAACTTTGATGTGCTTGTGTCTTGCCAGAAAAAGTTGAGCATGTTCAGCGCCCAAAAAATATGCACGGACTCGCTCTCATGCTTGCTTACCTGGGTTGTCACTCCAGGTGAGTGTCAAAAAATGAGAACAAGAGCGAATGTGACAGAGAGAAACTTGCCTAGTTGAACAGAGGAATAGAGAAGTCTTGGGTTGAAAGAGTTAAAGGACAGGACAGGACACAACATCTCTGCCCTTGAAAGAGATAAAGGATAGGACAGGACACAACATCTCTGCGCTGTGCACATGACTGAGTACACTGGAATGGTTGAGATCTGTGACTAACAAGGCGTCAGTCTGACACCCGAATAATGTGAAGATGATAATTCAGGACATGAAATTCACTGAAAACTCTGATAAGTGTTAGTATTCAGTCAATTCATTAATTTTGATTATTATAGGGAATAGAAAGAAAAGATGGGGTAACACTTACTCCTGTACTGAGAAAATTACATGATCTTTACTCTTAAGAAGGCTGCTTACGGCACCAAATCGACAACGCAGACACAAAGCACATAGGGTGAACAAGGAAACATCCTCATGCAGTATTCAGTTGGAGTTCTGGACATATGAGGATGTTTCCTTGTTGTGTTCTGTGTGCTTTGTGCCTGCATTTATGCTAGGCAAATCTGTGCCCTAGCAGCATTCATTTGTAGTTATTGAGTCGTTTGGGAAAATGTTTAGAAATTATCCAAATTTGATAGAAAAATGAAGGTGATTGACACCTATACATATTCCTTGTGTCTTTTATAAGCCACAGGCAAATCACATACACTGTTCCACAGGTGTGTGTATGTGCCAGTACTGATCAAAGTCACCATTTTTCCAGTTTATTTTATAATTGTTTGGTGTTTAGGGAGCTGTTGTGGAGCAGATTTGTTATCTGTCTGCATATTACTTTCGTTTAGCTAAAAGTCTCTTCCTGACATTGTGGCTGACTTGGTTCCAGGTCTGATCGATGTGCATGTGCATGTGAGAGAGCCTGGGGCAACACACAAGGAAGACTGGAACTCCTGCACCAAGGCGGCTCTGGCAGGTGGAGTGACCATGATTCTGGCCATGCCCAACACCAACCCTCCCACTGTGGATGCCACTGCTCTCAGTCTGACTCAGAAGGTACGACTGTGTGTGTTTGTATGTCTGTGTGTGTGTGTGTGTGCATGTGTTTGTGTGCATGTGTGTATTGTGTGCGTGAGTAAATGTAAGATTGTGGTTAGTCCAGTGGTTATAGCATTGTTCTGTCAACCCCAAATCCTGGGTTCTGTCCACACTTGAGATGCCACCGAGGTTAGAGATGTTCTGTTTTGACTCGACATCAGAAACCCCTCCAAGTTCTGTGGACGCAACTCTACACACAGGTTTAGTATTGTTGATTCATGCATTTAAGAAAGAAAACACAGAATCCCAGGCTTGTGTCGACAATGAATTCTGATTGGGCCGTCATATGCCAGCAGGATGGGTGACAGAAAACAACGACAGAGAAACATGCATACTTTTTTCATGTTCACACTGCCTCCTAAAGAACAGAATACATGTACCTGAATGGTGGGCTGAAAAACAATCACATACACTACTTAAGTCTTACCAGTGGTGAACCTGGAATTAGGCTCATGAACAAAAAGATTTTTTTTAAAAGGCAGGAAATTTTAGTACTAGAAGTTGGAATTTTACTACTAAAAGTAATTATACAATATATTTACCTGTCCAGACAAGGGCCTTATCCCTTCTTGGTCTAGAACAACTCACATTACCAGAAGGAAAGCAGGGAGCTAACTCCACCTCATTCCCCAGCCAGTGATCAGTCTTTGTTCACAGCATTGCGCCATTTCAGAACTAGCTCATTTTTCACACCTTTTCGAAACTAAACGAAGAGTATACATGTATTTGGACAGGTATCTTGTAAAACTAATTGTACTTGTAAAATTCCTTTTTCTCAAACTTTTCTGCCCAAACAAATGCCTAGATATAAAAAAGATGATGATAGCATGCTCACCTGAAAGAGAGACATTAATTTATGCTGTCTGTTTTTCACATGGGAGTGACTGTAATGGCCCAACCTGATGAGATGGGAACAGGGTAGGTCTGGAACAGGAGACACTAACACTACAAGCTGTTCTATCTGGTGATGAACAGATCCATAAGAGGAGCTCTCAAACCTGGCAAATCGACCTGATAACAAAAGTGGTTCAACATGCATTCTGAGTGAATGACCTGCCCTTGGCTGGAAAGAGAGTTTTCAAAAACATTCAGCCTGCCTGGAATGTGCCTTACAAGCAGCGAGATCTTCAGGGACTGTACAAGGATGACAAGTTGTTCTGGGGACCTGGAGTGAACACCGTCCACAACCTTCAAGTAAGCCACGATCGTGGAGTTGTCTGTGCTTACTGTTACAGCCCTGTGGCTGAAAATTTCCGACCAGACAGTGAGAGCGAGCAGGACTGCTCTCATCTTGAGAACAAGTTGTATGGTATGTCACTTATTGCCATTTCCTGCAGGACTCTGGGAAGAGAGGATAGAAATGAGCACCTAATCTGATTCACACATGTCAGCACAAGTTGTGTGCGACAGTGGAGCAAGGGTAAGAACCCTGGACCTCTGGCACACGGGGTCCAGCGAAGGCAGATGGATAGACACAAAGGGCTGGATCAAGGACAACTGAATATCCAAATCTAGTATCAAAAGAGTCCAAGCATCAGTCAACATCCATTGAAGAGGGCGGGGTGGAGACAACTTAGAGGGACAAGCTCTGCAGCCAAGAATGCCAGACCGAGCATGAACCGAAAGCTGATTGTGAATGAAGAAGAGATTGAGCATGTGACTGATATATTCTGATTCCTTTTGTTCAGAAAGCCAGCGTGGTTCTGTCTGTAAGGAAGTACATGCCCAGATGGAGAGAGTTCTCAGATGGAACTCTGAACAACTTTTCTAGGTTCACCAGAAAGTCCAGAGAACCAAGAGACTGCTCAAGAGCAGAAAGGTCCTTGGCAAGTACCCCCAGATTCTGATTCTTTTGGAGAAGGTTATCCTGATAGTTCAACGAGATAGAACTGGACCTTGGCCTGATAGCCGTCAGGTTGTATTTTTCAGTATGTTCATGGTTTATTTTCACGTAGTCACGCTAATGTATTTTCAGCTTGTGCATGGTGTGTTTTCAGCATGTACTTGGTTTGTTTTCGTTGTGTGCTCAATGTGTTTCCAGTGTGTAAGTGCTCCTGTTTCAGTGTGCGCGGCAGGGAGCTCACTGTGACTATGGCCTGTACCTAGGAGCCAGCAACAACAACTTCACCACCCTCCCTTCCCTGGCCTCCCAGGCTGCCGCCCTGAAAATGTATCTCAATGAAACCTTCACCACCCTCAAGATGGACGACATGTCCATTTGGATGAAGGTCAGTAAGAGGAAATCATCATGTCCATCATCAGCATTATCGCCACTTAACACATTATCTTCATCTCTTGGTTGCATGGTTAGTATGACAGTGTACATGTCCATGAGCAAGAGGGCAGAGTGTCCCACAAAGCATTACAGAATATGAGGACATGATTGGCAGTTGCTGGGTATTCACAGGTTTCCACAGCCGAGTGAATACTACCATTGATCAAGATGAATTCAAGGTATGAGCCCAGCAAGCAACAGTATGACATCCTTTTCCCACTTCTTTGTTCAAGTTGCAGATGTTATAGGTTCATTTGTTCTGTTTCACTGTTTGCTGCATTGATCAAAGTTTTGCATTGACATGTAAAAGAAACAGAATGTTATACAGAGTGTTGTGATTGCTTAAAGTGCATTATTTTGGCACACCTGTGCTTTTCCCTTTCAAATAACAGGCATGAGTATCTGTGATTTCGCTTGTAAATTTCCTTTTTCTCAAAGTTATCTGCCCAAACGCACGCCTGAATATAAAAAGAAGATGGTGATAGCATGCTCACCTGACAGAGAGACATTAATTCTTTCTTCATGGTTTTTCACATGGGAATGACTGTACAGTTCCCAGCCAAGAATTGGGTGCCAGAGGCATGTAAGTAAAGTCTCCCCCAGTAGTCTCCTTGAAGTCTCCACGATAGTTTTGTCTGTGCTTGTCAGGTTCCTTTTATTTTGTCCCCAGAGATTCTTTTTTCTATTTTCACCAACAGATCAAAGTATTATGATTGTGTTGCAGCATTTTGAGCACTGGCCACGTCACTTACCGATCTGCGCCCATGCAGAGGGTGCTACCACTGCGGCCATTTTGCTGGTGGCTGATCTGTTCCAACGCCCAGTCCACATCTGCCATGTGGCCAGGAAAGGAGAGGTAAGCATGAATCCAAGGGAAGTGGGGGATTGTGACGAGGGGCTGGAGGGAATGGCTCAGGAGAGGTAAGCATGAATTTAAGGGAAGTGGGGGATAGTGACGAGGGGCTGGAGGGAATGGCTGAGGAGAGGTAAGCATGAATTCAAGGGAAGTGGGGGATTGTGACGAGGGGCTGGAGGGAATGGCTGAGGAGAGGTAAGCATGAATTCAAGGGAAGTGGGGGATTGTGACGAGGGGCTGGAGGGAATGGCTGAGGAGAGGTAAGCATGAATTCAAGGGAAGTGGGGGATTGTGACGAGGGGCTGGAGGGAATGGCTGTGGACTTGCAGAGAGAGTGTAATAGGAAGGGTGTGATTGGAATCTTTGCAGATTTTTATTTTACCCCTTCCTCAGCTAAACCTTAAGTGGTGGTCTGATTTCTGGTATTTTAGATGACATGGCCATCTTTGGCGTGGCTGCAGCAACCTTTAGATGCACAGGAAAAACCCACACTAACTCTCAGTGTTGCTGCGAAGCACTCCAAAATTTTCAGACCTTTTATTATCAGGGTCCTGCCAATTTGCTGATTTCAGCAAAATGTGAAACTGTAGGAAAAACAATTCAGGGAAAAAAAAAGAAGTCATTGGGGAAGAAAGAAGTGGCAGAGAAATCCATGGAGTGCTGGTTACAATTTCTGTATATACTGTCACTGTCTCTGTTAGTACTGAAGTATTGATGCTGTATGAATGATGTGGAATTGAAATGCGGCATTGGAAAAACGAGACACTAACAATCAAAAACTTAATTTTGGATTGCAACAAAGTAAAACTACAGTTCTGAAACTGAGCACAGTTTTGACGTCTCACCAAAGGTAGAATTAAAAAATGGCTGCTGTTGCCGAAAGAGAAATTGTAGCGGCTTTAGAATCACACATGTTTGCACCAGTCCACTTTAGTCTGAGCACAGAGTTTGATCTCATCAAGACCTACATGATGCACTGCATTGTTTTGAAACTTGCGTGATAACTTTGAAGTGTTTTTAGTGGATACTGTGGCATGTAAGTGTATTTTGACACTGTTTAATTTATGACCTGTTATTATCAGCTCCATCCTATGCACATTTCGGCAAGGGGCTGATATGATAGGCAAAATCAAGCCAGAACTTATAGTGAAAACTTTTTTGTTTATTTGCCCAGTCAGCCAGCTCACTGTAAAAAAAAAATCAGTTGCCCAGAAGGGGTTTTGATATGCCCGGATTTAAGAAATTCATTTTCATTAGTCACACATGCACATGTTTTCTCTCTCTCTCACAGCCATTTCCATTAAAAGTATTGTTCTGTCCCTTACAGTGAGCCTTCCGCTGTTTGTGTCATTGTGCGTATATGCCCATCCTTGGGGCCATACGTTCAGAACCATAAAATGGTTTGCTGAAGTTAACAGGATGACAGTCATTTGTGAGAACCTCAGCTTGGTATTTGTGTGAATCATTTAATTAGGGTGGTTGTGCAGTTGAAGTAATGGGTGTACAAAGTAGAAAACTGGCTCCTTCAGGTTTAAAATAACAGCCAGGTTGTCGTCTCCAAACAGCCAGGCTAGGAGATTGTAGGCCGTCTTTCTGAAAATAGCAGCCCCTGTCAAGTTGACTCGGATCTACAGCACAACTCTCTCCACACATCTGGGTTTGTTAGAGTGGTGACTCGTAGCATTTGTCTGCTCCAAAACTTTTTGACAGCTGTGGCACTGGCGTTGAGGTTGCAGAGTGTTGGTGTGAAATAAAGTTGGATTCAGAATTTTCATTTGCCTGGTTAGGCAAGTTCAGAATGAACTGCCCTGGCCGTTGGGCGATAAACTTAAAAAGCAAATTATTGTGCCACCCAGTGAAAGAAACAAACAAACTACAAGACAAACACATGTTTCAACCTCTTTGGTCTTGTTCAGGCAAGACGAACAGCATTCAAGACAATAGAAGTGAAGCACAAACAGTTGCTGATCTGAAATTGGGTGCAAAATGGATATGGGGCTATTGTTAATGTTATGTCCTGACAAGATTAAATTTTGTGCATTGAATTCACTGAAGCACCAAATGAGGATTAAATAGATTTTATATAGATATTTAAGGGAAGCACCACTGTTCACTTTGCCATTTACTTGTGGACAGAAAATGACGGTGGTTCCTGTGGTTCATGGACTGAACTATCAGTGCTGTGTGGGCAGATTACAGTGATTCGCTCTGCAAAGGAGCGGGGTTTGCCCGTCACATGTGAAGTGTCCCCCCATCATCTCTTTCTCACTGCAACTGATGCTGCCAAGATGAAGAACAAGAGAGGGGAGGTTCGGCCAGTGCTGGTGACGGCGGAAGACCAGCAGGCATTGTGGGATAACTTGGACATCATCGATTGCTTTGCTACTGATCACGGTAAGTCTTGCTGGCATTGCAGGTCTAATTCATGTTGCCTATTGTCCAGGGAACGGCAGATGTACAACACTGTACACATTTGAAAGCATATAAGTTAAAGGCACATAGATCCAAAACACTATCAACACAGACCCTCGCTGTGCTCGGTCCAGCTAACACTGCAGTCACAGCACTGAAATTCCCTCGGGTCACCTGATTTTGACCATTTTTAATTAATCTTCCTTAAAAGCCTAAATCCGGCTCTGATTTTATTTTTGTACAGTGAAATAGAGCTATCTTTCATCTTCTTGATGATAAATGTTTTAAAAGTCAAAATAATTATTTTGTTGTTGGTTGATTGAGCTGAAAATGACATACTTTGAGCAAGGAGCACTGATTCAGTGCTTGAAGACGCCAACAGGTTGGTTGCTTTCAAATTAACCAATGAAATCGACTGTTGGTAGCTTGCTGACTGGGATGATATGACACAGGAAGGACTGTGTCTGTACGCTGACTCCACTGGTTGAAAATAGCGTGACCATCTGGGACATGCACAGTCGGTCAGGTGGTCTCTCGCCAGGTGTCTGTGTGTTGCAGTTGTTACACTGTCTGACGGTAAATGAATATTTTTATCAGAAAACTCCCCATTTTGGCATCATATACTGTACCATGTTAGACTCAAATGCTATTGTCTGACATGGTAAGTATATTTAGCCAAACAGGGAGTATAACACAAACTCCCTATTTTTCCAGGGTCTTTTTACTTGATCGCCTGTGGAAAGTGCAGATCTGTGTGCCCATACACTTCTGTTGTATTTTGTGCACCTTTTTACACAAAAAAGTACACTTATTATTGCACCCAGCCGAAAGGTTTTAATCTGATCTTGACAAAGCCAATTTCTTTTTCTTTTTCCAGGTCTTCTGTTAACATTTAAATGGTGGGAGATGGGTGAAGGATAGAAAGGATGAATTATGATCCAAAAATTACATATCAATTCAGACAGCTTTGTATCTTTTGTTACAGTGATATAAACTGAGGTCGATAATATACACAATGAATATGAAGTTTCTTTGGATGGAAGGAGTGTGTGCAGTGATGTGATATTACCCCATTGCACATTGGATTTCCCGAGACCAAAGATAATTGTAATAAGCTATATCAAGGTGTACGATTGCCACTTTATATATTGACATGTACACAACCTAGAGGATAGTTATATGTTTTATTGAAGTGTATGGTCAGCAAATTCTGTGTTGGAACTCTGATGTCTTAAACAGTTGTTTGCGTGTTTGTTTTTGCCACGTGTATGTTAGTTTTTCAGTATTGTTGAACATTAACTTCATGTGGTTTTGAGACAATTTAGATTTTGCGTTGAAAGAAACTAAAATTATCAGTCATGTGATGGAAAACAAAGTGGGATACAACTTTATTTAAATATGGGACTGTCAGTGAAACACATCCAGGAAGGAAGGACATTTTTTTTTTAACAGGTAAGCTTGAGGAAAAATCATTTGCTTGCGTTGGTGAATAAAAAACATTTTGCACAGCATGCACTGATGTGTATGATTACTACATATACATGATTTCTGATGGCAAAGACAATTGTAGCATGCTGTACTGAGATGTATGATTATTGCATTGCATCATCTGTTTAAGGTCTTGACAGCAAAGAAGGTTGTTAGTACATGTGGTCTTGAGGTGTATACTGATGTGTGTGGGAATGTGGCAGCTCCACATGCTGTGGAAGAGAAGGACAAGGACACGCCCCCTCCCGGCTTCCCTGGCCTGGAAACCATGCTTCCTCTCCTTCTGACAGCTGTGTCTGAGGGACGGCTGACTATTGATGTGAGTGAATGAGAATGTGTGTGTGTTGCTGTCTGTAGTTTGACGTTGTTCCACTTAAAGTGGTGTTAGTAAAGAGAAGATTCAAGGGAGAAATGTGGAACAATGGAGCAAGTGTGTGCACACTGGTCTACCATGTGTACATAGTGAATGCAAATGCACGAGTGTTTTCACCATGTGTGTGTTAATTTTTCAGTGTTGCTGAGCATGAACTTCTGTGATTTTGAGCCAAGTTAGAATTTACATTAAGATAAAGTGAAAATGAATGGTCATTGGATGGAAAAGAAAGTGGGATACAACTTTTCATTGGACAGTAAGTTTGAAAAATCGTTTGCTTGTGTTGGTGAATTAAAAATATTTTGTATAGCATGTGTTATGAAAACTAGAATGGATCCGTTTGTGCTAGATCATGAAAGAATGTGATCGCATGTTACAAGCCGTAAGAGAATCTAGGAGAAAATTTTTAGTAACAATTTGCTTTCAAAGCGTCAGTTTTTCACTTTGGGGTTAAGGAATGGTATCAAAACCTTAATCCTTTCAATTACCAACTTCTCAAATCCACAGGCGAAGGATGAAGCCATACTTGGCTCCCACACTGACTGTCTGGAAGGGTTACAGCATTAAATGCAGTCTTTTGAGGCTTCAGCTAAAGCAGTTGTAGCTGTCAATAGGAAATCGATTACATACAAGCTGAAAAAAAAAAAAACCCAATTCAAGGTGTTTTTTTTTCAGTTTATATAGTGTGCAACGATGATTATGGTCACTCAAAACAGTCCGATCTCATGAGTGGTTTGAGCTCATGACTTGTCAGTTCACAGGCAAATGCTTCAACTGTTTGACCATGGGTCCATCTAGTCATAGAAGATTGTCCCTCTGACATGATTGTGGACAAGATATTGATCCAGGTACAGCTGAGTTTAGGCAGCAGCTATCGAAGCTATCAGACTCAAATGGCAGTATGCTCGATGGTATGACGGGACATGGGGAGTAGGCACTGATTTACCAATAGGCATTGATTTACCAATCAGTCCCATACTTTTGGAATGAAGGTTGAGTGACCACCTTGGTTAGTTAGAAAGATTGCTTTTGGGATCTGGAAAATGTTACATTTTCTCCTTTTTTTTTTTCATGTTTTAAATCATCCTGTGTCATCAAGACAACTTGTACAGCTGTGCCCCAACATAACAACATTATGAGAAAAGGCCTTTTGCATCATCATAAAATAAGTTGCTGTGATCAATGAATAGTAAGAAATGCTGTTGCAATGTAATGAGGCATTATCCATGGCAAAAAATAATCTGCTGTCAGGACATTGTTGCTCGTCTGCACACCAACCCACGACGTATCTTCAGCTTGCCAGAACAGCCAGATACCTTCGTGGAAGTGGACATTGAGAGTCGCTGGACCATCCCAGAGGCCATGACCTTCACCAAGTCCAAGTGGACACCCTTTGCTGGCCGCCAGGTGTGTGGTACAGTACGCCGTGTCACTCTGAGGGGAAAGGTGGCGTACATTGATGGAGAGGTGAGTTTCTTTATGTCAGTAACAGTCTCTCTTTTTTTGTATTTTGTAATTTGTTTGTTTTTGTTTTTTTATATCCACATTGTTGCCAGTTATTGTAGAATAGTTTAAAGATGTATGCATCACTCTTTGACTTTTGTGGTTAAAAAACTGAAAGTCTTCAAAGTCTGATCGTTCATTTGACTCCAACACTGGCATAGAAC
>LFLW010069316.1:680-10867 GCA_001262575.1 Conus tribblei | reverse complement strand
GGCCCCCATCTTGCCACAAACTACATGCACACACACACAGACATGTCAGTGCGTAGGAATGGTGTGTATATGTGTATGTGTTTGTGCGTGTATGTGTGTATAGATGCATATGTGTATGTGTGCACATGTTTGCATGCATGTGTGCACGCGTGCTTGCTTGTTGTGTTATTGAATGGTGTGTGTGTGTGTGTGTGTGTGTGTGTGTAATTGGACTATAAATATATGCACCTAGATAGATTGTTACACTATTGGAATGTGAAGTGAAAGAATGACATGCGATGAAGGTCTGCACTGGTTCAGTGAATCGCTGTTTGTGGCTGCAGGTATCTTTGTACTGGGGCCAGGTCAGCAGGGCATCCTGTTTGAGCATCGGGAGAAAGAGTGGGGCGACCTAGTTAACGTAACCCAAATCACGGCCGCCATCAGGAAGATATCAGCCTCTTCAAACTCCTAGCTAAGGGCTGCGATTATTTTTCCTTCATTTTTGTGATTCTCCCAGCAAAGTTTTCCTTTGTGTGTGTGTGAGGGCATATGTTTTTCCTGATGGTGTTCATGTTTTTGCTGTTGTTAAAGAAATTGTTTATGTCATAAGGTCTTGCTGTTTGAAAGTCTCGTGACATGTTTTATGTGCTGCGACTTCTGTTGGAAGTTTGCTTGAAAATTGTGACAAGATGTTGAAATTTGAGAGCCAAGCCCTCTATGTGAAGAATGTGCTCAATCAAAATTTTGTGCAACTGTACCTGAGAAGAGGTAAGAGTAAAAAAATCAAAAGTTGATGGAAGATTGTCCATATTTCTTGCCAGGTTGACTCAAGAATTAATCACATTGCTTCGCTCTTGATCACCCATAACTTTACAAGGTCAAATATTGTAAAATTTATCGGACTTTAGTACAAATGAAATAATGATCTACTGGTGTTTATTTATTTATTCATTTTTAAAAGGTACTAGTTACATATTTTTTATTGTGTTGACTACTGCATTGATGACCGTTGCTTTCTGTGTTTGGTAAAGAAAACTTACGAAAGTTCTCCCTCTCACCTCCTCCCCAAAAGACCATAATTGAACAATCAAATCTTTGTCGATCTTTATCAAATGTGACATTTTCATCCTCCTTTTCTTTGTATGCTTATGACAATATTACACAAACCAGAAGAGCCCTTTTGTAATGTTTTCAGTACTTCTTACATTTTTTTAAAGTTGTTTTGTCCAAACACCATTTTACAGTTTCATCTGAAATAATTTGCCTCTGCCACCCATTTTGTACGGTTTTCTTGCATATATTTATGAAGGTAAAGTTACAAGGTTAACAAGAGGAGCCCTGTGGTCAAACGGTTAGAACATTGGCCTGTGGACCTGATGGTCCTGAGTTTGAACCACCCGTGGAGTCTGATTTCTTTCGACTTGAAAAGCCTCCCTGTTGACCCAGCAGTGAATGGGTTCCTGATTCAGTTCAGGGATTAAAGACAGCAGAAGGAGAGGGATGAGCTCCACCCTCCATCATGCTGTGCCACGGACACAGCAAACCTCCGACAGTTCACCGTCTCTGTGGCAAAAAACGACTGGAACTTGGGTTCAACTATTGATTTTCATGGATTTGATTGAGAGTGCTCTGCTTTCAGAACAAATTGGGACGCTGTGTTGGTCATGACAAGTTTTGAAGTAAGCTATGTTCATTTGTATGTGTGACTGGAAGTCCTGATCAGTCACTACTTGAGTGGGAGATGATGACCAGTTCAGTAAGAATGATCTCTCTCTTGCCCTCTCACCCGTCGGACTTCAAACTTTGACATATCGTTCATGCGTTTGCAGATGCCCCCCTTTATTGTGTTATTTTAATTTTCTTATTGCTTATTTTTTGTTTTGGTATCTTAGACTGAACTCACTGCTCTCGTGTTTTCAGTGGAATTGTGACCGGAAATAGGAAGGATTAAGGGAGAGAATCCATGCCCATCTGTAATGAACTTACTTCCCCCAATTCAAAAAGTAACAAGAGGCACAATTTCGGAGATACCCCTTATTGCGTTAATTTCTCTCTTTCTTTTGTTTTGTTTATGTTTGGGTGATGTTATTGATGTTTTTGCCAGTTTTTCTGCTGCTGATAAACGTGATATTCGTCATAGCAGTATTATAGTTATTTGTTGTTGGCAAGTTTTGTTACCGAGTTATGTATGAATAGCTTGTAATCAAATATGATTTATTTAGGTATGTGTATTTCAGTTCTGTGATATAGGCAGAAGATATAACTTACTTCATAAGTATGTTATTCTGTGATGTATTTTTCTTGCAGTAGAACTTCTGTACAACGACAATGAAAATATGAAAAGTACAACTTAGTACATATTGGCTGCTACAAAGAGGTAGACTGACCAGCATGAATGAAGAAGTCGGTGCATTTTCTGTTTGTTATGAGTATACTTCCAGTGTTTTTCTTCCTAAACCAAAATTGATGCAGTTTGACTTCTTTTTTGTTTTGGGTTCAGAACTTTGATCTGTTCATCTAGTGTTCAACAATTTCATTTTCTTTAGACATTCTAGATGCCATTACCACCCAGACTGTGCAGTGCCAAGATTGTAATTATGTATCATTCAAAATGTTGGACCTGCCGAGGTCAAACACATGCTGGCATGATCATGATCGAGAACTGATTCCAGTTCACAAAATGTAAACATTCTAAGAACCAACCACAATTTGACTCGTGTGATATGCATGGAACAGTAGAGTTCCTGTTCAGACAGACCCCTCTATCCCCCCCTCCCCTGTTCCTTTCCACCAGTCTAGAGGGATCGAATTTTATGCTACATATGATCAGAAAAAGGTTTTCATCAGTGTTACAGAATGACATGCAGTGGGAAACGAAAGGCTCAAGGGACTTTTGTGTTGAAAGCCAAGGGGATTTCAAGTAGAGAATTGGAATGTTGAGTCTGATGTGAAGATTATTTTTTTCTCCGACAGTCTTGCTGAAATGGTGTTGTAGATTATGGGTAGGCTGATGCTAATTGGAACGGGGGAGGGTTCTACAGATGTTAGAAACAGAATGTCAGAGAAATTTTGGTTGTTGAGAGGGTGTCATCATGCAGATGACATCAGTGAAAGTTGCTCTGCATGTATTTGTGGGTGGAAATGGCATGTGCATGTGTGAGATTTACTATGCTACATATCAAAGTGAAGAGATTTTATTTATTGCATTCCTACCCACAACAAGTACCGATTGTTGGCTGTGATTACATATAAATTGTGAAGTCTGTGACATGCTGCTGTTTCTCGTGAGCAATGCCATTGTTTCCCCAATGTCTGCTGCTAAGAACTAGACTTCCTACCACTTACCATGCAAGTTACTGTCTTTTGCAGTCAGTTTGACATAAGGAAAACAGACCTCGTCATTTCTTTCGTATCTGCCGAGTATACAACTGCGGTTTACTAAACAGTCTGGCATGTAAATAAGTCAAGGTTGTGTGCTGTAAAATGGCCATTGAATTTGTTTTAAAAAAAAATTTAAATATATATATATATATAGGTTGTGGAAGACTGAAATGTTCCATGCTCTTGCTTTGTTGTGTTCTGGAGATTGTCAAGCATGGATCACCAGGTTTTTTTTATTGTTGTTTGTTCAGTTCATTTTGTACAAATACATCCTCCAGAATAATCACACAGCTAGAGAAAGACTTTCTGTGCAATTCCCAAGATAGAAAATATCTTATCATGGAGAGACATGACTGAATTTTAACCTGAAAATTAAAGAAAAAAAAATTGTGATGTTCACTTTTGTTTTCTTCAATGTGCATCACAGTGCCTAGAAAAAAATCTACGACAGTGTAACAAACAGAACGCAAGTAGCTGGCGTTCCATCAGAAGGAAAAGACAGAAACATGCTTTTGTTTACGACCTATTTGAGCACATTTCAAATTGGTTTCAGTAATTACTACCAGCAGGGAGCTTAGTTGGTGGAGTGGAGCTTAGTTGAGAACAAGGTATGGGGACCCATGAACTGCCACTGAATTGATAAAGCAACAGAATATCTTCGTGATTTGTTGTCACTTGATGACCAAGTACTAGTTGCTTCCTGTCAACTGTTGGTGCAGAGATTGTGACAGAATGAGTGTGGGAAAGGATTGGTGTTGGATGGTAGGAAAGAACTCGAAGGGTGTCGTGCCATCACGAGGGCATGAAACGGGAGAGATATGAACAGAAACTTTAAATTTAAAAAAAAAGAAAGGAGAAATGAAAGGCAGTGACATCATGGGGCTGGAATTGCACAGTTAGTAAAGCTCCAGACTTGTGATCCTGGACTGGAGAAGTGGGTTTGAATCTCTGCCCAGCCATTTTGGTACTTGTGGATTTGTCCCTCAGAGTAATCATTGGTTCTGAGTCCATTTCCCGAAATGACCTGCAAACGAGATGATATGCAGATGTTCTTGTGTATGAATGCATACATAACATCTTGTGCGCACATGAAATCTCATCACCAATTTTTGTGAAGGCCAGTTTCATTGTAGGCATGGATGACACCTGTATACATGACAAACATCCTCTTTGAAAAAAAAATTTGAGACATGAACGAGAAACTATGTGACAACCATCGGACTCAACAACACAGGAAACGAATTATTCAGATAAGCATCCAACAGGCTCTTCAGTCAGCTTGCCCCCACTGTGTGAAGGAGAGTGTAGATTGTAAAGCGCTTTGAGCTTGGTCACACCATGGTAGGTGCCAGGATTAACTTGATAAATGACAGGGTGTATCACTTGGAGGGTCCATGCACACTGAACCCATTCCAAGTCGTATGAACCACGGCCAGTACAACGACAGTATAAAGGATACCTTTCTGACGGGAAGACTGGTTATTCTGCAGGAGACAGAGATAGTAGACAGTGTTCTCTCAGCTCTTTCCTGTCAGCATCCTGTTAGTTTATGACTGATCAACTCCAGATAAGTTAGTTGTTAGTTTATGACTGATCAACTCCAGATAAGTTAGTTTATGACTGATCAACTCCAGATAATTCTGTTCCTGCACTGTGTGTGTGTGTCCTTCCATCTTTACAAAGGTCAACCAGACTACTTAGAGAACATAACATCACTCCACCTTGTGGGATGTTACGTGTGCATGTGTCTTTCCATCTTAAGAAACTTCAACCAGTCCATATTGAAAACAGAATGGCAGTTAGTGGGATATATTTAGAACTTGTTCTCTGTTTTAATGCTTTTAACCTTTCAAATCTTCCAATTCTTTATTTCAGTTTGTTTCCAAAGTCTTTCTCTGTCATAGTTCCTCATCACAGTCACTGCAGTCATGGAAAGGAATGTTTCACAGGAAGCAAGTGTTGCAATTTAGGTCAAAACTGGTTGATACCAGTTTCTTCTGTCTCTTTGACCAGCCAAGTTTTCAACTCTTAATATCTTGTGATGCCTATAAATACATTCTTTTTATGATCGTGGTTCATATGTATATTCACGTCATGCCAGCAAACATCGAAGAAGATGGATTTAACTTTGTGTTCCACCCCAAAACGGCCAAAACCTTAAAACGCTGTGGTATACAAAATAAGTGCAATGGCTGTCAATCACTTTTACATTTCATAAATTGCATTCAAACAAACCGACAATACTCAACTGATTTTATTCATAATTTATTCTTCACCTGAAAGTGCTGTTTGCACATTTCAGCCCTTGACATTTTGTACACACTTATAAATTCAATCATTAAAATAGAACAAGATTATTTTCACAACAAAAGGCCAATGATTATTGGGGGGGAGAGGGGGAAACAAGAAATGACAAAATTTACAGTAACCGAAGGAAAAAAAACACGGTCAAAAAAACATAACCTAAATGATTACAAACACACTGCTTGGAATCATCACGGGGAAAAAAATAAAAAGGAGGAAAAATGGGAAACATGAAAAATGATTTTTGGAGGGGAAACATTTCTTTTCCATATTCACAATCTAGGGAATTTCCTCTGTGGTTTAGTAATGAGAAATTACAGGTAACACTGACTTCATGAACACATACAGCATTATACTCTACAAGATTAAAAATTTAACATTATAGTCAAACAACTGCAACAGCCAAGTAATCTGAAATAATTACAGGCTGCCATGGAAAGGTCTCGCACAAACCTTACTCACCAGGGTTAATACAGGGAGGGGAGGAATCGTTTGTGACTTGACCAACACCGTTGTGGTTTTGAGATCAAAGCAATCCTTTATTCCCTTAACATGCCTGCCTTTTATTTAAAATCTGAGAAGGAAAAATTTTTTTTTAACCCACACCCCCTTCTGACAAAATGCCTTCTCGATTTCCTAGCGATTATTACTTTAATAATGGAAAAAAAATGAGACTTGGTCATAAAAGCTGAAAGAAGGTAGAGTTCTGGAAAGAAAAGCTCAGCAATAGCAGTATTAGCACAGCCCAACTAACCATACTGGGCTGCCATCACATGTCTACATCAACTTGTAGCGTAGCTGCTAAACTACAGACATTCTCTGAGACTAGACCATGCGAAGCATGCATACCTGCCATTATGCCCCGTTTTTAGCCAAGCTTAAAAAAAAGGGGGGGGGGAAGAAAAGCATTTGAATGCAACAAAAAGACATGACAATGCCATATATGGGCAAGCCGACTGCAGAATGGACAGCTGGTGTCCGCTCTGGGCTAGTGTCCACTCTGGACAGTATGCTTTACACAGTTGCCAGGTTACAATGAAAAAGCCAGTATGCCATAAATCATGGACAGACAGAGTGGAAAAGACTCTAGAACAGAGACAGGAGAAAAGCCACAAAGGCTGAAAATGGACTTAAAAAAAAAAAAGGTGCAAGTGGACTTAAAAAAAAAAAGGTGCAAGTAAGCCAAGTTATGTAGCTGTAAATATGAAAAATGAACTGTAAATCCTGTGGACAACTTCATGGTGTGGGCTACAATACTGGTCTTTCAAAAAATAACACAAAAAAAGCACTTCTCTCTGCATTGATCTCTCTCTGAAGGCAATCCCAAATAATTTTTATCTCATTTGAATCACTTCTCAGAAAAAAAACGTACAGAAAAGAAACAGAACATTTAGATATAGACAGAAATATAAAGAAAAAATACAGACGGAGGATGCCATAAGCAACTGCTTTCACATATCGACTGCAGCAACAGCACCATTGCAACTGTAACCTACAAGACTGGTGTGAAAATAATCTTATTTGGCTTTCAGTTTGTTGATAAATACGTTGCAGATTCAGGAAGGGCCAAGGGAGAGAAAGTTAAGTCTGAGCCGAAATCTTCAGGGGAAAAATATATCCACGGATAGACGAAATAAGTCAGAGCCACAATACCCCTGTCCACTCTTGATGCAGCATGTTGAACACTGATCTGAATAAGTTATACACATGACAATACCACTTCCAATAGGCAAAGCCCAACAGGCACAGGAACATGCCCTGAAACTCTGTACATTCATACAGACACATATATCACCACGGGCATGGTTCAACAATTCCAATGTGAAGACAAATTATCATCCATGTATATACAGCAAGGAAACGGTTTGGGGAACAGGCTTATTGGTTAAGAACTCAAATTTGTATACTGAATTTCCAAATGTTTCAGTGGATTAGTCCTAACACAAGATGGGAAAAAAAAAAAAAGAAAACGGATGCGAAACGAGATTATATCAAATGCTGGCTTACATTTCAAAATCACATTAATTTTTATTCACTACATTTCACTTTTCTATGTATATAATATATATAGGGTGGAAATCATCTTATCGACCAACATGAATGATGCAAACACAATGGGGGAATTTTGTGATGATATGGAAACCTTTCATAACCCTGCACAGGAAATCCAGCAACCTAGGTATAAATCATCCACCAACCTAGATATAAACTAATTTACAGTTGAACACATTGCTATTTGATACTGCTATTGCCTAATGTCAGGAAAATATATTGAGGAGGGGGGATCCTTTCATGGTATTTGGCAAACAATAGTATGAGTTAAATACACAATACAATGTTTGACAGAAGTTCTACAAGTCAGTTACAAATACCGTAATTTCTAGACTACAATGTAATTTTACTTCCTTTTTTTTTCTTTCATAAATACCATAATTTCTGGACTACAAGGTGATTTTACTTCCTAATGTCCTACTTTATGTAAAATTTCGAGCATAATGATCTGAAGTGACCTATACATTGCTAATTGGTGCCTAATTGTGTCACTTAATTTACAAACATTGCCGTTCTCAAGGTCGGTGTCTGTCCCTGCACCCCTCTCAAGTCTTGATCAACCGGTGTGACCATCAATCCGGCACACTTCAACACCATACCAAGGCCAGAACTATGTGCTCAGATAGTGTCACACTGGCATACTTCAGAATCTTAGGTACAGTTACAATTCTTTAAGCAGAGAAAATCATGTCATTTCAAAGCCCAGATCTTATCAACGAAACAGATTCCTTTCTTAAAAATGAATGTTTATGCACTACATTTACAAGCATTTTGCAGTCCAAAAACTTCAAAAATTAATGTCTGCACTCTGTACTCCAGAGCATTTTGAAGGCAAAAATTTCTGTAAAATTTTGGACTGTGCCCTGCACTCTAAAGCACTTTGTAGTCCAAAAATAATGGTGTGTGTGTGTGTGTGTAGTAAATGGACATGGCCAATCAGACCTGAACTGTCACACAATTTCTTTATAAAACCAAGTAGCACATCAGCTATTCACAACCAGCCATGCCCAATGCAAGTCAAAACAAACACAAAGTATTAAGAAAGGTTTGTAAGAAAAAACAAAACAAAACACCTGAAAAAAAAAATTCAAATGTCTATACACAATAGTGAAACAAAATCCTTTAATTTTGTATCACACCATCTTCCCTGCAAAAGAACTGTTCAAATCCAGAATCCATGCTGGCCCAATCACAAATTTGAAGTTGGTTTCCGTTGTGTCATAGTACAGACAATACAGAACCCTTTCTGGACTATCATGATGCTGACACTATCGACACAGGCTCAATGTTCACAGACTGTGTCGGCTAACACTGCCCTCTCTGAGTACACCTGATTTTGGTTGCATTAAGTCAATTGTCTGAGAAAACTTAAGCTGACAATGATTTTACTTTTCACAGATTAGCAAATGTAAATATATTGTGTGTGTGTGATGGGAGTTGAAAATGGTCTAATCAATGGGGGAAGAAACTGGACACCTCTGCATATCAACCTCGTCTGTAGTCAAGTATAGCGCTCAGATAACGCAAAACATTCGTTCACCTGAGCCTGGTAAAAATACAACAAAAACAAAGAAATTAAAAACCTCTCAGGTTCGATGTCATTTGGACAGAGTTCTTGCTAACAAATGCATCATTTACCTCCTTTTCAGGAATGTCAGCCACAAAATCATTGCACTGCTTGTGTCTTAAATGTCCTCAGCCCTGGCACAGCTGATAATCGGACGTCACACTATGTAGAACATATATAGGTATCTCTTGTAGAAACCTTCCCTTTCAGCTTCATCCCGAAGGTAGCAGCAGACCTATTTACCCTAAAGCTGCTTTTGGTGTACTTGTCAAGGAAAATGAGTGCATTTTCTACAACGAGTGCGTACAAAATTCCAAATTTCTGTAAAAGCTGGAGGGAGCAGGAAGGGTCCTTCATTTTATTTTCACCTACCATCACATTGCAGACGCTTCTTGCCACTAATAACCACCTGATATTGCACTGACTACGGCAACACAGGCTCTTTCTGATACAAATTACTTTCAAATCTAGTGATCAGCATACTTTGGCACACGCTCATGCTCTCCCGCAAGTTTTTCTACGTTGCAGGGCATATTGTCAAAAAAATGGACCCTGCAAAACGCGATTTCGCGCACAGAACTTAGCAAGAGTTATCGTTCTTTGGTTAAAGCCTCCACCGCAGTTCTAGTCCACAAGTTCAATTGCCACTCAAGAACTCGTCTCCAGAATTTTTTCCCCCGATGTATTTATTTTTAATTTGTCGTATTCGTCGTATTTTCGCCAAACATGTGTACAAAATACATTGAAATCGTATGGGTAAACAGGTCTGTAGCAGCACACAAGCCACAGCAAGACTCAGCAGCTTCAATGTTTAGTGCTGCACCAATTCCAGCGATCGAGCCGTCTCAAAAGATATTTAAACAGGAGAAAGTACTTCATAGATTGTAAGATTTTCAAACAG
>LFLW010069149.1:0-10990 GCA_001262575.1 Conus tribblei | reverse complement strand
CCCCTAGCTAGTCTTTAAGAGAAAAAGAGAAGGAAAGAGAAAAGAAGAGGTTCTTTTTGTGCTCTTCCTGTTTACCATCATAATATAATCAAGTTGGTTCAGCGACGTATGCAGCCAGATCCAGATCCAGCAGCTGATAATCAAAGGTGACTCAAGACTTTCGCGTCTAGATCACTGCATCCCTCGCCTTGAAACTGACAGGTCACCAGAGACTGGTTCTTGTCGTTCGAGGTCTTGCTCCTGTCGTTGGTTGTACCAGGAGCTTCATTTCTCCTGCCCTGGGTCTGTTCCCATAGCGGAACTACGTCCATGAGACTTTTTTTGGTGCTTGGGTTTCTTTCACATGATCATGAGACTTTCTTTTCCCTTTTGCTGGATTTGGCAGGTTTGTTTTACATGATCACGAGACTTCTTTTTCTGTTTTTGCTTTTGGTTTTTTGTTTTTTGCAGGCTTTCCTTTACATACTGGACCTCTAGGCATCTGACACAAACCAAAACCTGAACAATGTTCCACAGTTTGCTGCACTAGGAATCAATGATGATGAGCTTGTGGTTTGTCTTCACATTTTTGAAGATGTACTCTCTTGGCACTGGACAGACGCATTGTGGCGCAATTCTTTCCCTTTCTTCTCAGCCCCACCCCACCCCAACCCACACTGGAGAGAGATAAGAGGGAGGGCTTCCTGACTCTTCTGTAAAGTGAAGACATCATTTCTTTCAACTATGTTGCTATTAGGGGTGCGTGGGATTGTGGGTGACAACAAACAGAACCTGCTGGCAATTCTGGATGTGGCAGAATACTAAAGCCAGTCCTTTCTGTTCTTGAGTTCCCCATGCTTTTCCCCCCCATCATTTGAGCAGAATCGCCATTGACGTAGACACTGGCCAATCAGGGTTGCTTCCTAGCAGTGTTAGTGGTGGGTAAGATTGCAGCGTATTTGTGTCTGCTGCCTTTCTGTACAGATCAGAGGCCAGCTTTCCATCAACAATGCTCATTTCCCATCAACATCCCCATCTTCATGTTCCCCATTCCCTCATACTTTCAAGCTATTGACAAAACACTACAAATACTGCATGTGTTTATAGACAGGCCGATTATGCCCACAAGAGACAACAAGAAAACAGCCCATGTACAAATGAGCACAAATGCAGTCTTATTATTGTTTTAATTTCCTCTTTATTATACACCAAGCACAGCCTTCTCATGCTATAAAGTATATATGATCTAAACAGGATTAGGAAAAAAAATTAAATGCAAGCTTAATTAAATAAGAGGATACTATGAGCCATACGTTGTGTAAGATGGATATAAGCTGTTGTAAAATTTGTGATTAACAGGCTGTGACCATGCATTCATTCAACAACAAAGAGAAACAAAATGAAGACAATATAGTATAACGTCAGCCTTAAAACATTAAAATACTTGTGCACTCTGTACAAAAACCGACTATAGATGATACAAGCTTACACTGCTGACATACTGGTTACAGCCAAGGTCCAATTGTTTTATCTTGTACAATATTTCGGTTAAGGCACCAGATGAATGTGTGTGACTTTGGCTTATGGCTATTAATACTCGCTTGTATGTGAAAAAAAAGATTACACTCATGTTACGCTGAAAAATACGAATAAATGTATATAAATCATCATTAAATACATAGGAACAGTGCAGACACTAAGTCTCTAAAACAGCACATCTATGGGATAAATATATGAATAAACAACAATGAAACAAGCCAAGGAGAACCATATGTGTATATACAGTACAGAGAGAGAGCAAGAGACAGAGAGGGAGAGAGAGATTGAGAGAGAGACGAAGAAGAAGAAAAAATGAAAGAAGAGCAAGAGACAGACAGAGAAAAAGAGTTTAAAGCAACAACAGATATTAGCATATCAAAACTGTTTTTTTTTTTTGGAGTACTCGATCACAAATGAAAAGGCCTAAGAGGTAATAAAAAGGACACAGAAGTACACGGGTCTAACATCATGTGAAAACACCTAAGCAAAAACAAGCAATGCTAGGGAAAAACAACAACTGAGCCATTCTACAAGTCAAACTTCCTTCATGGCCAGTCCCACCCCACTCCCCCACCCCAACTCCCCTACAGGGAGATGATCTCTCAGTCTGACTCCATTACTACATACTGTCACCAACAGAAGCCTGCAGCATTCTAGATCAGAACCGCCACCACTGAACACCACGCAAGTGACTCAGCAGCAGTGCAGTATCTCTTCCACTGGGTGACCTCATGGCACCCTAATACTAGCAGCTCCCTTAGACTGTGGCTGCTTAGTGTCTAGCAGAATAATCCTGGGTGTAGAGATGCTGTGGGAGTGTTGGAATGCAGGGCATAAGATGGGTAAGCACACAAAAAAAGGCCCACATGACAAATCTATCCATAAAATTTGGAACTGAAAGAAACAGTGAGGATTCCGAGTAATGCGTGTAAGTGTAGATTGTACCGAATAACAGGGGCATCTGTTTGAAGACTGAAAGACAGTGGGAATGAAAATAATGGATGGGATGCAAGTTTTGAAACCTGTTTCTCCTTTTGGCATTTAGTCATATCATTACATACTGTTTTTGTCTCTGTGTGTGCGTGTGTGTGTTTGTGTGTATGTGTGGCTGTGATTTGGTTCCAAAGATGAACCGCTCAAATACTGGACAAGCTGAAAATGAGCAATACTCAACAACATTTTTTCACAATAAACAGAAAAGCAGTTACGCTCTTCACAATCTTGCTGTGATAAAGAAAAAAAAGGAGTATGTAACATCAGTAACATGCCACAATAACTTGCTCTCAAGTCATCTATTTATAGTGCGGCCAGATAGGAAGGCCGAAGAAAGGCTGTTATTTGCTCTCCAGTGTGGAGTAGCACATCAAAAGAACTGAGTTAAATAATCTTCAAAATTCAATGAGCTGTCAAATGATATACAATGTCATCTTTGATGAATGATTGTTACAGCAGGTTACCACCAAAAAATACACCAGCAGTATACATATTGAGCGACATCACAGTCTGCTTGTTTAGTTTTTAGCATGGGCACATACAGACAATTACAATAAATATATCACAAAGAAAGAGTAGACAATCTTTATCACAGTTCAGAAACAAACAAACAAACAATAAAACATTATCTGAGTGCAAATTGTCAAACATTTTGACATCCAAGTTTGTTCATACACTAATGCAATGCATACCATATATGTATAAAAACAATTAAATCCTAAAAAAAAATTTTAAAAAAGGAAAAAGCCAAAGGATGAAGGTGTATAGATCTTTACTAACTCTGTCAGGAGAGTACAGCCCCAGACATAGACCATGCACATCCTGACAGTAAAACCATTGGAGGTCAGTTCTTTACAGATTTGTTGCAAGGTCATGTGCCAAGGCAACAACACACACTTCTTGCTTCATGGGACCTTGTCACCTTTGAAACACACAGCGCTGTCAGCACTGACACAAGGGAAGAACAACACACAGGCAAGCAAGCCAAATCCAACTTTAAAAGGCCAAACATGTCCTTGAGGAATGTTGACAACAACAAAGATGAAAACACAAACTGTCTCAGAAGCAATGCATGCTGATAAATTACCAACCTGATAAACTCATTCTGAGTGCAATGGAACAAAAAAGCAAACTGGTCCCTTGCATGCACTGCAACACTTCATTTCTGATGGTTGTCTCACAGCCATGGGCTTGAAGGTGGTACAATCCAGTTATGGTAACATTCTAGATTTTCAAATTAAAAATGTTACCAAGCATAATCTGTGTGTATTTCATTGGCTATTTGATGTCTATCTTTTCCGGAAGGCTTTGTCACATGTATTCTTCTAGGTGTACAACTGCACTATCACTGAAAATTTAGACTCATGGTTATGTAATGACAGCACGTGTCTATAGACAGGGGCAGAGGTCTGTGCACTATGCCTTTGTTCAGTGTTGGATGTCTCATCATCATTTCTACTGTTTCCCTATTTCTTTTGCTCTTGAATGACAGAAATGTCAAAGTTACAGATTTCTCGCCCAACTGGTTGAAGACTTGCATACATTCTCGCAGCAAAAAAAAAGAAACAGTTCAGGTATGTTGTTAAAATTGAACAGCAAAGAAATCGACCATAACTTAACAAATATAAACAGGCAATAAACAAAATGTATGTGAAAAAAAAGCAAATCCTGAATAAGATGTTGCTTCATGGGAGCACAGCCAATATCACAGAATACAACACCTGATGTAAGGCCCAAGGTGCAACCACAACCTAGCGACCAAAAACACCCACAAGTTGTGCAAGATCACACTTTCAGTTCTAATTCATAGAAAGCAAGAATCAGATTTTCACTCACACTGTCTGATAAATCTAAATAATTCTGCCCACATAGTAATACTGATGACTCTGTGACATCTCTTTAAAGACAGGCTCCCACATCCATGGCACACCAACACTGGCACAGAACATTTAGAAAACCTCATAACCAATATCCTCATTCTCGTTACAGGAATAAAGATAGTCAAAGTGCATAGGTAGGAGTAGAGTTGATGACCAAGATGTTTGGGCTCATTATCTTTAAAACAGCATTGCTCAAGGGAAAAAAAATGCTAGTCTCTCTGTTTACAGAACTAAACACTTCATTCCATGGTCAAGAACCTGAATTTGCATTACCATGATTTCCAGGCTATCAAATGCACCAGTATAAAAGCTGCAGCCATCAATTTTATTCTACTTCTAATTTCATGAAATAGACAAGCTGCAAGCGATTGATTCTTTGCAAGAAAGTAGCAGCAGTAAAAACCAGTAAATCTAAAGAGTGGCAGGACAAAATGTGAATGAAGTCAAGTTATGTATACACCACATGCTTTAGCTGGGGTTGGGGTAGGGTTAGAGGGGACCACACGGGTAGGGATGTGTTTAAGAAATATACTGATCTCTGAATCTCTATCGATGTAGACACAGGGTCATGAACTGGCTTATGTGACTGTACTGGACAGCTCTTCTTGACGTAAAATGCACGCTCCTCTGTGACAGCAAGGGAAGACGACAGGCAATCACCAGTAACTGCCATCACCGTGTAGAGAACAGGTCAGGGTGGGCAATGGGTGCCACAAGCTCTACGTAATGCTGTTACCATGTAGAGAACAGGGTGGACTGTGGATGGTACAAAGTCTCTTTAATACCGTGTGGACTGTCACCATGTGGAGAATAAAGCAGGGTGGGTTATGGCTGGGGCAAAGTTGGTGTAATGCTGTGAGGAAAGTCACCACGTAGAGGACAGGGCAGGGCAGACTGTGGGTGGCACAAAGTCTGTGTAATGCTGTTGAGGGCTGTTGCCATACAGAGAGCAGGGAAAGGTCAGCCGTGGATGGTGCAAAGTCTATGTCATGCAATGAGGAACTGTCAGTGACCTGGCTGAGAATAGAAGTGGAGGGGTAAGATGGGGTGGGGGAGCATGGAATGGCGAGGGTACAACAAGTGTATGTGACGCTATGTGTGAGAACTGTTGCTCCCCCAGTAGGGAACAAGAGGCGAGGGAGTAAGAGATTTGGGAGGAAGAGGAGGCAGGAGGGGAGGGTGGCTGGTGATGGAAAGAATGCCAGGGCATTGCAGGCGCCAGCTCCTTGAAATGCTGTGAATAAGGACTGCAAATCACCCCACTGCAAAGTGGTATGGGGGAGTTAATCTGGAGGCTGGGGAAAGACTGACGGTGCATCGTTGGCACTAAGTCTACATTCTGCTTGTGAATGAGGTTTTCAGTCACCGAGAAGCGATGAGCAAAGAACAGAGCACAGGAAGCAGCAGTCTGTGGGATGCTATCAGGGCTGTCACTATGTGGAGAACAGAGGAGGAGGCGAGGTGTGGGGTGGAAGGGCATCAGTGACACAAACATCTATGATGCTGTCAATGATGTCAGTCACATGCACAGAACAAGGGTGGGCGGGGCATTGGTGAGACAAAGTTTGTGTGATCCTGTGGCAGAATGTCAAACACCATGCACAGAATAAGGATGGGTGGGGGCATGGCTAACACGAAGTCTGTGGGGTTATAAAATATGTCAATCACCATATAGAAAACAAGGACAGGTGGCAGAAAGTCTGTGTGAGGCTATGAAGTATGTCAATTATCATGTAGAAGACAAGGATGGGCAGGGCATGGGTGGCAGAAAGTCTGTGTGAGGCTATGAAGTATGTCAATCACCATGTAGAAAACAAGGGTGGGCGGGGCATGGGTGGCAGAAAGTCTGTATAAGCTACACAAAATGTCAATCACCATGTAGAAAACAAAGGTGGGCGGGTCATGGGTGGCAGAAAGTCTGTGTGAGGCTATGAAGTATGTCAATCACCATGTAGAAAACAAGGGTGGGCGGGGCATGGGTGGCAGAAAGTCTGTGTGAGGCTATGAAGTATGTCAATCACCATGTAGAAAACAAGGGTGGGCGGGGCATGGGTGGCAGAAAGTCTGTGTGAGGCTATTAAGTATGCCAATCATCATGTAAAAAACAATGGCGGGTGGGGCATGGGTGGCAGAAAGTCTGTATAAGCTACACAAAATGTCAATCACCATGTAGAAAACAAGGGTGGGCGGGGCATGGGTGGCAGAAAGTCTGTATAAGCTACACAAAATGTCAATCACCATGTAGAAAACAAGGGTGGGCGGGGCATGGGTGGCAGGAACTCGTTGTGATGCTGAGACTGGACCTGCTCCAAGCCGCTCTGGAATCGTTTGTGGGGCTTCATGAAGGGACTTGGCACCTCACTGGCCTTGTCGCCACTGTTCTCCTGCAATTCAACACAACTGAACATGTCAACTCGGTACAGGTCACTGGCCTTTCCTCATTCCTCTCAAAAACCACCACCACCACCACCCAAAAATATTTCTAATTTAAGGTCTGAATCTTAACAAGAGGGTAAAGCTATCTCAGAAAAAGAGGAAGATACTTCCTGAGTATGCCATTTGTCACACACAAAATCTTCTCTTGCAGAGAGTTTTAAGAGGTTTAAATTTTCAAACACATCCCAGGATGTAAAAGTGTACACGACTAAAGCGAAATTTGAGGGATGTGCAACATACTTGTTTAAAGGGTGAAGTGACAGAGCAAAAAAAAAACCACAAAAAAAAAAACCACAAAATGTTGTCAGACTCTGAGTTCACTACTGGTTCAATGTAAATTCCAGACAAAACAAATGTGTGAACAGAAAACTCAAAGAAAAGTTGGTTTTGAACTTTAACCCTTTCAGCACCAGAGCAGCCGCCCAGCTGCTGCGCATAGAACACCAAAGTCACCGCTTGGCCCTGCAAGCATGCTGTGATTCAGTTTTGTTTGTGTGCATGTTTTCTTTACAGTTTTCTTCTCATATTTGAATAGTGTATAAGATAAATTTGAGCTGGGATTGTCTTGAAGATGGTGCACACATGATAACTACTGGTCTAGTGATTAAGAGGTTATAGCCTTGTAACTCTGGCAGCTTGCTGCCCAGTTGGTTTTCACAGGCTTTCAGCTTGAGGATAGCTCGCAATGAAAGGGTTCAAGGGGTCAATGCTGTAAAATAAATTTAAACAAACTTTAAAAGGTGCTCTGCTTCAGTTTAAATCTTCCACAAAGGAGTTACCATGAGCGGTTGCATACTGTGAGGTGTGAAGTTCTTTTCGCTTCGACTCTTATATGGAGTCGACAGCTGATGAATCTTCAAACACATTTAAATGAATGAATAGTATCATCAGTCATCAGTGGAAGACTGTGGATTGTGATAAGCATTTTGAACACAACCTACTGCATTAGAATATGTTTTCTTCACACAAAGTGACCTAGGACAAGTTTCTGGTTTCATGCCGGGCACCGGTGTCACATTGTTTGTTTTTGTTTGTTTGTTTGTTTGTTTTTCTTCAAATTTTCTATTTCAAAGTAATCAATCCATACATATGTTCTCCTTTTTTTCTTTTTTTTTAAAGAATATTATTGATATTCTTTTCTGCATAAAAGAACGCATTACCTATCCCTCAGTACCAGTTTTCAAGAACTCCTACACAGCAGTTTTTGTTTTGTTTTCTTTCCTTTCTCTCACTCACACACACACACACACAACTTCAATTCCCCAAGTCTTCTCTGATGCGAAAGCAATAATCACCAACCCATTTCAATGTGTATGATGACATATTTTTCATCCCCACATGTCTGCCAACTTTTCCTACAACAAACTGGCACTTCATACAGCCAGCCAAAACTAAGAGGAGGGGAGGAGTGACAATGCAAGTGAGTTGAGGAGAAAGTGGTCGATACATCAGCACATGAAGGAGCAGTCACACACAAACTGACACATTCACCGACTTCAATACATGCTCATACACAACCAGTAAAGCTTGCACACTACAATACACACTCTGACACAACTGATCAAGATCAATAACTTCAAAAGAGTCCCACACATAAAAAGCAAACTTTAACCTTGCAAAGACACATGCATTCACACACAAACAGTAACACTCGCTAACACTGATACACGCTCATTCATAAATCGTACAGTTTGGCAGCTTCAATGCACAGTCACATCAAACAGTAAAGTCTGCAAATACAAAATGTGAACTCACAAATAAAACTAACTAGCTGACATTAGTATGCACTCACAAACACACACTAAAGTTCACTAGCTTCAACCATTTCTGCTAATGGCAAAGTTAAGTAGCTGACATATACATATATGGTCAAGTCCACTAACATCAATCCAGATATAAAGTTATCTGCTAGCTTGGTGAAACCCTAAACCTGGTGCAAGTGTGTGTGTGTGTGTGTGTGTGTGTGTGCATGCGTGTGTGCATGCATGCATGTGTGCGTGTGCATATGCATGTGTGTGTATGTGTGTATGTAAGTAACTATGTGTGTCCATGAATGTGTTCACCTAAGCAGATGGGTGAATGTGATGATGGCTCATTTATCTCTGTGCTCAACAGTGTATGCGTTTGGGCTTGTTTTGCTAAAGTGTATTGTTCTCCATTGCTGACAGGCCAAACAGCTGAACATTCACAGAGTACAGTACTGAAGGCACTTTCAAGACTCCTCTGTAATACAGCTGAAATCATGGAGTCCATTAGGTTGTTCTGCCAATAACTACACTGGCATTGCACAGTTTAACACTAACAACTTTGCCTATGTGTAGTCATTTCAACACTCATTTTGCCGCCAGTTCAGTTTAACTGCATTGCCAATACACTGTCGTTCAACTTTCTTCGTAACGCCGTTCTCTCTCCTGCTTTTCTCTACCGACTGGTCATGCATGACGATTAGTGAAAAATCTCCCATTCCCTCCTTTCCCTCCCTTCATCAATCCCCTCTGAACAGAATTTAAAACAGTGTAATGAAATGTTCGAAATTGATACACAACACACAGAGAACTTCAGCGGTGGTGTTACATTGCCTTGGTGGCACCATTTGTCTGCTGTGTGAGTGGGCAAAAACTGGGGCAGATGCCAGTCAGGTCATGAATTGAGCACCACCACTTCAGTGGGGAATAGCTTCAGTGTAAATATGCACACAGCAACAAACTCTGCATTGGTTTGTTGCATTCAACAGAGATAATGTCAAAAGTGCTCTTATCGCCCAATAATGTCACTTAATAAGCCAAAAAATTCAGAACTTTCCATTCCTGATCCCGACTGTTTGACCAAAACTGTCGTAAACCGAACATTCCTGATTTATTGTATGTTGCTCCTAACCCTGCCAACTGCAAGGGGTCATGTCAAAGCTGTCACCTCATCCGAGTCCATTCCTTGATGAATATTCCCGACCAAAAATGTCAGAAAGATTTAAACTCTAACGACATCACACGTAAAACAACTAGTCATTTACTAAATTGCAAATACATTGCTAATTGAACACTTAATTCAAAGCCAGTACACAGTTAAACACCAATATCATATTGCCAATAATACACTAACTACAATGCCAGCCCACTGTTAAACACTCAGTAAATTGCCAATACATGGTTGTTTACATTCTAACTACAACTACAATATACCATTGAAGACAAACCCCATTGCCTACATGCAGTTAAACACCAACACATACCACACAGCTATGGTCAACCAATGCGCAGTTAAATCTTTACAGTAACTGCACTGTCAGTACACAGTTAAATAAGTCATATTCATAACTTCATAACCTGTTGATTATATATTTCAGATGTTTCAGTTTCTTTCTGTTTTTTTTTTAATCAATGGGCATTTCATAGGCTTTGATCTTCCACCAGAGGAAATGTTCACTACCACTGCTACAACTGGATACAACCTGGTGGAACTATAGTTATAAGACTTTTAAGAGAGAGAGAAAAAAAAACAATCAATGTTGCCATGGATTCCTAACTTCTGTCTTCCAGCATTGAAAGATCCCTCAAGAAACCATACTCTTGGCAATTTTCCACACTTTGTTTCTCTTCTGGAAACCAAGAGTCCTTGTAAAATTGACCTGTCTGTGTTGGTTTCGAAGTGGGGTAACCGCAGGCAGAATCCAAAACAAGAGCTAAAACAAGAGTCACTGGGCTGTCAAATGAAGAAACAAGCAACTTACAAACAGGCAGATTACGTCTCAACCCAATGGGTACTCCCCAGGTGGTACAAACAACATTCAAAACAATTAAAATTAAGGACAAAGAAACAGATGCAAAACTTTGCTTTCCGCTTCAGTGACTCCATTTTTGCTCTTGTCTATGCCGAATTTGTGTCAAAATTGTCTGTGTCCACAATGCATGATTGTCATTGGGCGGATCTGGTGGCATCTTCTGGAAGTGGACATTCTCTCATACTGGCTCAGCAACTGAACAACTATTATCATCACCAGAAGGCTTAGCGGATGGTTTCCTGCGTATGTGGGATCACTGCAGACATCACTGAGCATCATCGAAATGGCTTGACAGCCACGCAGTGCTCCCTCTGATGGGTTGCCCTTTGACAACCTGATCTCAATTGTAAAATTTCCTTTACATTTATCTTTTACGATAATCATA
>LFLW010068568.1:9504-26355 GCA_001262575.1 Conus tribblei | reverse complement strand
CATGACAGAGGGGTTGTTTATAAGCGGGTTGCACTGTATAACATTTTAACAAAAACTACAGCTATGAACATTGCACTAATAAATAACAGCACGGTAAACATTCATACCCCTCTGATGACTCCTTTATTTGTGTTTTTTCCCTATTTTTGCCACACACACACAAAAATAAAATAAAATAAAAATAACAGCGTGGTTATTCATTATGTCGTTGATTCACCTGTCACTATAAAAAGTAACAAAAGGGGCCCCACACAAACATTTACCTACAACTGTCATTAAAAAAATTCACTTTTCAAAAAAACCTTATGAAGCAGGATTAATACTCACAAAGTCAGTCTTGCTTTGAAATGGCCTATTTTGAATTAAAACACTGATGTTATAAGTCTGCTGAGTATTTAGGCAGCACAACATTCAACCTCCAATTCTGTGTCTTTGAATTCATTGCCAGCAATCTATGCGACAAATTGTGCTTTACCATGTGTATAACCACACATATTCTTAGGAATAGAGAGACTGGCAGGCAGTTTCACACACACAAACACCCCACAAGTGCACAGGCACATTCACACACACATGCACACACACACACACGCACACCAGCACACATACAAACTCTCTCTCTCTCTCTTTCCCTCTCAAATACTCTAACACTGCCTGGGTGGCAATAAAAATGCCTGCCTGTTCAGTCTGTATATTCACTAATTGCTCGTGCTGGCTGACTTGTCCATCTTGCGCTTAGACCAGAAAAAAAAATTCTTTCTTTATCTTACTCATAAAGTCTACAATTATTAACAATGATTTTTCAACAAAAGTTATGCAGACAACTTCTACAAGCAGTTATGTATTCAGTCAGCATTTGGCTCATTAGAGTGAGAACTGTCAAGCTTTACCTGTATGCAATGTACACATACCTTCATCAATTTCAGCTGTAACCTGTCTCAATCCCTCCATTCCTCTAGTGATAATCCATTCTTTTGCCTTCGTAAAAGTTACAAGAAACTTAAGGGCAGCATTCTTTTTCTTATTTGCCCCTATTATCTAGAAAATTTTCTTTTTATGTCCAAAATGCCCATTTTCTGTCATGATTCAAGTCAGCACTTTAAGCCCACCAATGCCATCGCTGTTATAAGTTCTCCCAGAAATGAACAAATTTATTAATTTTTTTCCTTTGTTTTGCACTGTGTTGTCTTACTTGTGCTGTTGTGTGTGTATGTGTGCAAGCATGCATTTGTGTGTGCATGTGTGTATGCACATGCATCTTTCCATTCCTGAAAACCTGTCTTACTACACACAATGTATAAAGCACTATCAGTCAAATATCTCTCTGGCTATGATTATAGAAATTTAAAGACTCAAATCTGGATGCTGATGTCCGTACTTTTGTTTGTTCCTTTCCTTTTTTCTTTTCCTTTTTTCAACTGCAACTAAAACATCCACATAAAATTTAAATCATGTAAAAATACATCTAAGACATATGCAGACACTGCTTTTTTCCATTGTAGATTATGGGTAAAACTGTTACCACTTCAAAAATTAAAAAAAAACATCAACCACAATTTCAAACTCCCCCTCAAACTATGGGCAACCATAGAGGCACTCAATTGCATATTACTTTTCAAATCCATACATCAGACTGTTTTCTGCAGAAAAAAAGAAAGAAATATTACGAAAACTACATCATCTTCCCAAGACATAAGGGTTTTCCAGTAGAATAATACAGTCTTGAAATTCATCTGTCTTAAGGTTTTCTGTTGTGCTTGTAAAAATCAGTTCAGTAACAATGGACAGCCTAATTACATTTACATTTTCTTTATAGAATATATTCTAGTTATACCCAGCAAGTGTTAGAAAGCAGGTAAATGTGTCTGTAATGTTCTACAGAATTTTTTTTTTTCTTACAAAAGTTGCACTTGTAACTGTCTATCACACCCATTTTCCTTAATATTCTTTTGGTCTCCAAGATTCTGTAGAATCTTTTTGATCAAAATCATTTCATTTTCTTTATTCTTTTATATTTTCAATATTCTCTAACCCTTACCCTGCCACAGTATAAGAGCTTTTCTGTATTGCTGAGTCAGTGCCGGAGCCAAATTGCATAGGTTCACTCATCTGTTCCCTACTCATTCATTTATTGTGATATCTCTTAGATTTTTTGCTTTTCTTTTTCTTATACCCTGTGCTATGATGTGGAATCATAATAGTTTGATTTTGCTGGTAATCAGTATGATAAACATAAATATAATCAAGTAATAAGTACCAACATAAATATAATCAAGTAATAAGTACCTCATAGTAGACACGGTTACGGGCGTACAAGATGGTGAAAACGACCCCGTAATAGACATGGGGCAAGCAGGTAAGAGGTTAACAACCAACTGGTATATTAAAAGTTTTTTTTAAATGGTTTAATGTTAGATATCTAAATTTTTTCAAGTGCTGTAATATTTTCAGAGTCACTTGTATTATTTCTAGATGTCAATACTTGTATTATTTCTAGATATCAATATTTCTCTCTTTTGTAATCTTTAGCCAATGAAGGCTCTGAAATATACATACTTCTATCCTGAATCTATTTCAAATATCCTGTAGTTTACAAACTCACATTACTGTCTCTTAAATCTTTCACAATAACGAACAAAAATATGTCTAGTTTCTGAGCAACAATCACACAAACAGATGCTTGGAACCTACCTTTCAGTGAGGTGGATGTTTTCAGTAATGACTTCAAAGACAGGATAATTATCACCTGCCTCTTCCTTCTCCTGCTTTTCAGGTTCTGCCTCCTCTGCAAGTCTCATCTGTTTACTTACAGAAGGGGCTGCTGCCACCGTGTCCTTGTCTCCCTTCTCCTCCGTTTCCTCCTTGTCATTTATCTTTTTAGCTTCCCGCTCTGCTTCTTCCCGGGTCTCTCGCAAAAGGCGTTTTGAAAGAGGTGGAGGCGGTGTACAGCTAGAAGCTTCAGCCTCACTGTTGCGTCGCCAACGGGATTTTACTTTGAGAGGGTGAAGCTCTGAGCTGCTTGACTGTTCCTCTTTGGAAGAAATCATTTCAGCAGAATTTGTCGATGAAACGACGTCTTCTCCCACTTTCTGAAGACTGATGTCTGTCTGAGCGTCAGATTTATTTATTTCCATTTCAGTCTTGCTCCAACATCTGTCTGGTTCTAATGAAGAGGAATTGTTTAAATCTAAATCTGGTTCTGCAAAGGTGGACGTGTCAAATTCAGGTTCAGGCTTGTTCACTTCCACTGAAGTATGTTCACCAGTCTGAGCCTTGATCTCCTGGGCCTTATTCTCTTCTTTTGGGACAGACACCTTACGCATAGCAGCCTCCCTCTGTTTCTTACTTGTTTTGGGTCTTCTTGAGCTAGGCAGATCTCCAAACAGAGCGGCTTCTCTTGGATCTGGATGCATCTCTGCTTGCAGATGAGCTTCCATTTCAGCAAGGCTCTCGTAGGGAATTTGGGCTTCAACAGGGGTTGCAGAGGCAGGTGGGTATGATTCTGTTCCATAGGATAAAGGTGGTGGAGGATGAGCAAAGCCCCCTGGAGGGGGATGCTCACGAATATATTCCATATGACCAGGAGGAAAATGTCCTTGAAAGGCAGGATCCCTTCCCACAAACATCTGTCTTGTTGGGTCCTGAGAGAACGAACTGGGATCAGGCAACACTGATTGCATGTGTGGAGGATGTGATGGTAGAGGAGGGTGTGTAGGAAGTGAAGGATGTGATGCAGGTGGGGGCACATGGTGTTGCTGGGGCTGAAAAGGCAGCTGCGGGGGAGGATGCTGAGAATGAAATGCAGTAGGTTGAGGAAGTGGTGGAGGGGGCTGCTGCAGATGAGGAGGGACATGCTGCTGGACATGGGTCCCAGCTGACTGTGCAGGCACAGCGGCTGCAGAGGACAGATACTGGGTGGCCATAGCCAGTGCCTGTTCTGGAAGATAGCCCATTGCCTGATACTGGTGCTGAACCATATGCACAGATGCAGGGTCAAGCTGCGCAGGATAGTTTCCTGTTTGCCACAACGTCTGCGAACCAACATAACCTTCAGGATGGTGTCCAAAGCTGGCACTAGCAGATGGCAAATGTTGGCTGGCATTACTTGAGTCCTGAGGCTGCTGTGTGTGAACTGAGTGATCACTGGCACTGGAATGGAAGAAATCTGTTGGTATTTGAGGCATATTTTGAGGGTCCCTGGCTTCTGTCCCCACACCTGGAGCTTTTTCTGTGTTCTGAGGGATTTCAATTTTCAGCTTGACAGGATCTCTCTCTTTGCTGGGACTGAGACTTCTGTCATGTAAATACTGTCTTTTGTCCCTGCTGAGATCCCGGTACCTGTCAATGCTGTCATCACGTCGCCTAGCAGGACTGCGGTTCCTTGCCTTGTCCACGTTGCGTCCAGGAGATCTACTTCGTTCATGGGATCTCTGCTCAACATCATCCATGCTCCTCCTCGGACTTCTGCTATGAGGACTTCCTCCAATACGACCTGGAGAACTCTCCCTATTTTTGTCACGATTTCTGTCTCCTCGGTTCTCTGCAGTACGATTTTTATCCATGGGAGAATTTCTGTCATAGCCAGGACTACCATCCCGAGGACCTCTGTCTGGTGTCCTGCGTCTTTCAGGGCTTCTAAGTTTGGATCGATCGGGACTTCTGCTTCTTCTGTAATCAGATAATCGTCTTCTGTTTCTGTCTTGACCACGGTCAGGACTGTTAGGACTGCGATCTCTCGCACGATCATGATCCTTTTCTCTCGGGCGACGTCTGTCAGGACTTCTGCTCCATTCTCTGCCTTTGCTTTTATCAGGGCTGTAACTGCGACTTCTGCTGCTGCGTCTACGCCGTCTTCGCTCTTCGTCACGTTCCCGTTCTCTCTCTCTTCTCTCTCGTTCCAATAATCGTTCAACTTCCCGTTCTCTCTGTCTCTCACGCTCCCTTTCCCTTTCTTTTTCTCTTCTCTCTCGTTCCAATAATCGTTCAACTTCTCGTTCTCTTTCTCTCTCACGTTCCCTTTCCCTCTCCCTTTCTCTTCGTCGTCGATCATCTTCTTCTCTTCTCCTGCGTCTTTCATCTTCATAATATTTTCTCCTATCATTGTCCTCACTTCGATGACTTCGGCTATAGCTATCATCTCTACGTCGGCGGTCATCGTGATCTCTCCTTCTGCTGGATTCTCTTTTATCTGAATCTTTTCGACTGTCCCTTCCAGACAATCTAGACTCTGTTCTCTTGCTAGTTTCTGCCTCTGATTCACTAGTGTCTGTTTTGTCATCTGATGAGGTATCTTCTTCTCCACTACTAGTTTCCCCCTCTTCTTTTGCAGCAACAGCTCTGCATTCAGGCCAGATCATTTCACTGGGTTCTACTTCTTCAGGTTTACGTGTTCCTGTCACTACTGTGACAGGAAACCCAGCTGTGACGTCCAGGGCTGGAGGTGCTGTCAATTCTAGAGATGGAACTGGAGTTGGGGTTGAAGTTTGAGATGGTGCCAAGGGTGGGGCTGGAGCTTGGAAAGATGCTGGAGCTTGGATGGGTCCAGACACTGGACCTGCAGATCGGGCAGGTTCTGAAGTTACAGTTGGAGCTTGAATGGCTGCTGAAGCTGGGTGTGGAGCTTGAATTGGTGCTGGGGCTGGATCTGAAGCTTGGAATGCTGCTGAGGTTGTTGCCATATCTGAAACAGGAACTGTGGTCAGATCCGGAACTGAAGCTTGGCCAAAAACTGAAGCTTCATCTGAGGCTGGATCTGGAAGAGGAAGGGACAAAACAGGGTCATCTTCTGCACTGACTGCTGCTAAAGGACTCTCCTGCAGTGGAACCACTTTTTTGCCAAGTACAATCTGGATTTTGCCAACCTTGCTGGTTGGTTTTACAGGTTTAGATAAATGGCTTTGTGGACTTCGCAATGAGAATGAGATGCCAGGTTTCACCACTTTACTTTCTGTCAGTTTTGACAAGGCAGAGGTTGGAGATTCATCTACAGTTGTTGAAGCAGGAATGCCTTTAGCTTCAACAATTGCTGAATCAGACTTGGAAAGTTTTCCAGTTAATGCATTATATGATTTAGAAACAGCTTCTGTTGATGAGATGGACTCTTCTGCAGAAATCTTGGCACCGGGTTTATCAAGTACTGAAAAAGTAGGTACAGAAGGCACAGAGCTGGTATCACTGACTGTACTAGACAAAAGATGCAAATGTGCGAAACCTATTGTGGGTTTAGAATGTTCCTCAGTGACCACCCTTTGTTCTGGCCTTCCAATAATGTCTTTTTCCATGGGGTGGATTTCTCCTGGCACAGGAATGGAAGAAACAGGAATATCCAAGGAAAATGGGATTGGTTTTGAAGTCTGTTCAGCAGGAACATTGCTTGATTTTGCCTGGACAACACTGGCGGCTGCTACCTGAGAAGAGCTGGACTTGGAGCGCACAGCCACAATGGTTTCAATGGTAGGTCTAATACCCCTATCTCTTCTCTTAATCCCACTGCTCCAACTAGCTGTCCCAAAACGGCCAGTTTTGGCTCGTGGAGAGGTTGCTGTATGAGTCACATGTGAGTGCATCTCTGTCTTCTGAACACTGACAGCTTCAGCACCTTTATCATCTGACAAGACGGCTGATTTGACTATTCCCGCAGTGGTGGTAGAGTCAGCAGTGCCAATCACACTCTCATGGTCCTTTTTGTGTCTGCTCTCCATGCTCGATTCTGGCAAATGTGCATCCACTTTCTCAGGTCTATCACCACAACTCTCTGCATCTTTACCCTCAGCACCAAGAGAGAATTTTTGTGCTAAAATTTCAGCAGACTCCAACTCTGAGCTGGTAGTGGAAGTAACATGAAGTTGTGATTCAGCAGAGTAATCAGTCAATGCAACAAGTTTCTGGCTTGCATCTTTTTCACTAGCTGATTGACCAGTACCCTTTTGCACATCCAAATCTGAATGGAGTGTTTCTTCAGTGGGATAAGCCTTTCTATTTGTGTCCATCTCACTTGCAGGCTGAAGCAGTTCAAATTCGGCAGCAGGAGAAAGAGAACTCGGTGAGTAGAGTCCACTCTGAATCTTTCCTTCTGATGTCTGCTCGGCCAAAGAGTCCTCACAGGACACAGAAATGACATGACCAGTTGATGTCTGAGTTGACGAGATCATACTCTCCTGCCCATTCCTGTCCTCACTTGTCTTGCCTTGACAAACCACATCCATTTCTTCAACTAACAAGCCTGACTTCTGCTTTCGAGACCCCTGATCACAGTCTGTCAACCTGAACTCAGAATCTGCAGGTGTCTGACTTTTATCAGAATCATCAACATCTTGGCGATGTTCAGATTGTTTAGGAGGAACAGAATAGTTGTCTATGTCCAGGGATGTGGAAGAGGCTTCTGCAAGAACATCTGAATTGATCACTGCCTGTAAACTGATTGCTTCTCTCTCTTCAAATGGCAATCCATGAGTACTTCCTGTCAATGTAATGCTGTCAGTTTCATTTTGACTTGAAGAAGTTACCTCATAACTTTTATCAGTGTCTTCAGTGCTGAATTTATCTGGCTGTTCTGCAGACTTTATCGGAGGGACAACAGTCCCAGACTGCAGACCATGCATTTCCTCAGAGGCAAACGGAAGTATATTTTCTGCATCACAAGCCTTATCTGATACTTCTAAATCTAGTTTACTTGTTTTTGTTTCTGAAGAAGACATTTCTTTTTTGTCACTTGGAAATACATCATCCATTCTAGAATGAATAGATTTTTCATCCGTGCTAAAGACTTCGCCCACTTCTTCATGATGATCAGCAGTTTCCTTGGATCCTAAAGACATTTTATATTTTCCTGTTATTTCGTTCCTTGGGGGCGATTGCTGTATGTTTTCTCTTCCTGGATCAGAATGTGACTGTCTTTCAGACTTGGTTTCTTCAGGGATGTGATGCTTAGTTGTAAAATTTTCTGAAGTGATCCCAACATCTCTCAAAACAGCCTTCTTTTTCTTTGCAGGTTCTTCTGAGTCTGGTAGCACATCTGTTATTCTACCATCATCAGAATCTGACCTGGAAGCACTCCTTGGCAAAGCTTTTTCTGATGAGCTTTGGATTTTAGATGAAACCTCAAACCTCCTTTTTCTGTTTTGTGAATGAGATGCTCTGGCTGGCTCTCCAGGAGACAGTTCAAAAGAGTCCTTTGACAAGTTTTGTTCATTATCACCCCTTCTTGATACAGACTGAGATTTCTTTTCTCTAAGTATTTGGCTAGATTTTGATTTCACTACCATTGGACTTTCATCAGAATCAGACGAAGAATCAGACGAGGTTTGTTCCTTGTGCTGAGAACTAATCTTTTTAGAGTGACTGCTATGTTTGACTTCTGACTTGCTCCATCTAGAATTTCTATTCTTTGAGCCTTTTCCTCTCCTCTCAGCATCAGAGTCAGAACCAGATTTAGAATCAGAATCTGAATCAGAATCAGAATCAGAATCAGAATCTGAAGAAGACTCAGAGCTGGAACTTGTAGTGGAGCACTTTTTATATTTGCCTTCAGACTTGTCTCGCCTAGAACCAGGTTTCTTTGATTTCTTGTCTTCTTCTGAATCAGATGTAGAGTCTGTAGTGGTAGAGGTTTCTTCTTCATCATCATCAGAGGAACTTCTGTAGACTTTTCTTTGTTTAACTGCAGATTTGTCCCGGCTGGATTTACTTTTCTGCAAGACTTCTGTTTTGTTGGCACTAGATCTGATTGCAGACCTTCCAGAAGCAATTTCCTCTTTTCCTTCTGATTTCTGACGAGTGTTTTTAGAATGTGTTCTGCTGTCCTTAAAACTTGCTTTCTTTTCACTCTTTCTCCTGAGTTCACCATGAGCCACTTTTGTCTGAAGTACTTCACCAGCCACTTCTTTTTCTTTTAATCTGGGCTTCCCAGATTGTTTCTTCGGAGCATCATCTTCTTCATCTCCAGGCACTTCTTTTCCTTTTCCTTTTGATTTACCAGAGAATCTACTTGATGCAGTACATTTTTCATCCTCAGGCACTTGTTTTCCTTTTACATCTGATTTATTAGAGCGTCTTTTTGGTGCATCACCTTGTTCATCTTCCTGAGGGACTTCTTTTCCTTTTAGTTTGGGTTTTACAGAAAGTTTCTTCCTTGGTACACTTTTCTCTTTATCTTCTTCAGCTTTTTCTTTTCCTTTTAATTTGGACTCATCTGATTGTCTTTTGGCCACACAGTCTTCTTCATCTTCCCACTTTGACTTTGAACTATCAAATGATTGATCATTCACAGGTAAATCAATAGTTGGAGAATCATTTCTTGAATGAAAGGTATCTGTTACAGGCTGAATTTCCTTGATTTCCTGTCCCTGCAGTCTTTCAGATGTCTCTGATGCTGATGTCTTTATCCTCTGAGGACCCTCTTTCAGAGGACTTTTATTCTGTCCACCTTCGCTCTCTTCTTCACTAGTGCTTCCATAATCCAATCCAAGGCTCAGAGTCTGGTTCCTTGAAGTAGAACCCCACACCTGTACAACTGGAGCAAGTCGGTTCAAACGAGCTTTCTCTTCTTCTTTGTCAAGCTCCCAAAGTGGCACTGACTTGAAGTGGAAGAGCCTTCCTCGAGGTTTAACATCTTCTGGACAAGTCTCCCCTTCTAGTTTTTCTTCCCCTGTTTCTTGATTCTGTTCACTGCCTTCTTTGGCTATTTCATTAGCTGTCTTGCCTTCATGAGCATCATTTCCAAACAAGGTTTTGTCAGACTTTGTGCTTTTCTCATCAACATGCTTATCTGTGGCTTCCATCAAATTTGGTTTCATTTTCTCTCTTTTACTCAAATTTGGCTCCATTTCTACTTCAGTCATATTAGATACTACATTCTCAGTTTCAGGCTGGTTTTCTCTCTGCTTTTTTTCTTTAGCCAAACTTGCCTCAACAATCTCCTGCTTGCTTTCAGATGACAACTGATAAGATGTCTGAGGATCTGATTTTCCACTCTCTGGTTTCTGATCAATTCTTTCTTCCAAAGCAGACATAGATATTGCCTCTGCTTTTTTGTCAACTTCAGTGGAAAGGGATGACTTATGATTTACACCACTCGATTCACTCAGTTTTTCAGCTGCACTGGGCAACACAAACCCTTTGCTTTTTCTTGAAGATTTTACGGAAAAGCTGATTTTCTCAACTACTTTTCTTTCTGTCTTTTTAACAGATTCTTCACCACTTTTGTGAATACAAAATGTTTTTTCTGAATCTTCCAACTTGTGTGACCCAGTTCTTGACACTGCTGAAGGTTTGTGGTCAGAATCAGTTTGTTTGGTGTGAGAAAGTGACTGAATCTTCCCTTCTTCACTATCTGACACATCAATCTCCATGTCTGAACCTTCTTTATCTAATCCTGTTCTTTCAAACCAAGACTTCTCCTCACTGTTTGAATCCTCAATATCCATATCCGATTCACTTTTACCACATGTTGCATTTGTAGTCTTGGGTTTTTTGCCAGCTTTATTTGAAGAACTGGGTTCTGCCTGAGACTCTCTAAGAGGCACTGAAGGTGTTTCCCCAGGCAGCAGAACATCTTTCAAATCAAATGTCATTGCAGCAGCAGAAGAAAACAGTTGTTTGGACATGTTCTCTTCGCTCTTATTCTCCCTGCTAACAGCAGAGGTTTTTGAGGAGGAGTCACGTGACTCTCTGTCCTCATTGTCACTGTCTGATTCTTTAAGTCTATGTTTGTAATGGCGTCTGGCATGGTCTCTACTCCAGTCTTTAGCATGTTGTCGTTGCTTTTCTTCTTCACTGTCTCTGTCTTCTCTCTTCAATCGATATGACGACTGGCGAGAGAATGACTTACTTCTGCTCCGACGTCGTCCACTGGACCTTTCTATACTGTTATCACTGCTTGAGTTGGAATACCTACGGCTTGACTTCTCGTGACGAGTGCGACCTCGGTTTTTTCTTGTGCTCCTATCACTGTCACTATCACTGCCATGTTGAGTGCCACTGTCTTTCCCTCTTCCACTTCTTCTGCCTCTAGACGATGATTCAGATGGGCCACCTTCATAACCCGACTTCCTTGAACTTCTTTCTTTACAAACATCTTTTCTTGACGGCTTTTTTTCATTTTCACTGCTTTCTGAGCTTTCACTCCTGTCTTTTCTGTTAGATCTGCTGCCTTTATCCCTACGACTGTCTGTGCGCCTACTATCATTTTCTTTTTCACTTCTCTTATTTCCCTTCCATTTTCTTGATCTCTCTTTGTCTCCATCATCTCTTTCAGATTTCCTGGACTGCCTCTTCTTATATTTATCTCCAGATGCATCACTTTCTCGATCACTAATGTCACTCTCATCCTTCACCAATCTTTCTTTTTCTTGACCATCTTTCTTGTTCTCTTTCTTTGATTTTTCTTTACTTTCACACTTGTCACGTTCCTTCTCTCGGTCACTGCTGTCATTTTTGTCGATCTTTCTTGCACTCTTTTCTCTATCCTTGCTTTCACTTCTGTCCTTCCTCTTTGATCTAGTTTCTTTCTCCCTGCTGTCACTTCTGTCTTTCTTCCTGGACCTGTTTTCTTTGTCTCGGCTGTCACTCCTGTCTTTCTTCCGTGATTTGGTTTCTCTGTCTCTGCTGTCACTTCTTTCTTTTTTCTGCAACTTGGTTTCTTTATCCCTGCTGTCACTTCTGTCTTTCTTCTGTGATTTGGTTTCTCTGTCCCTACTTTCACTTCGATCTTTCTTGTGTGATTTGGTTTCTCTGTGTCCACTGTCACTTTTGTCTTTCTTCTTTGATTTGGTTTCTCTGTCACTGCTACCACTTCTGTGTTTCTTCGATCTGTTTTCTGTGTGTCTGCTATCACTTCCTTCTACCTCCCGTGGTCTGTTTTCTTTATCTCTACTGTCACTTCTATCCATTTTCTTAAATTTCTGTTCTTTTTGGATGCTATCACTTCTGTGCTTCCCCTGTGACTTGGTCTCTTCATCTTTGCTGCTGTGCTGGTCTTCCTTTGTGAATCCTTCATCATTATCACTTTTATCATGGAGTCTCTCCAAATCATTGCCACTATCCTTGTCGCTCGGCCTTGAACAGTTTGTTTCATCTTCATTATCACTTTTATTGTCCATTTTATATTCATTTTCTCCTTCTGGGTTTTCTTTGCTGTCTTCATTCATCAACTTCCTTTCTCTATCTCTCCCACTGAACCTATTTGTATCCTGAAACTTTTCCAATAAACTGCAATCCTCGCGACCCTGTTCTGTTGTGTTTCCTTCCATATTCTGAATCTGCTGTGATTCGCTCTCTTCTTTCTCCCTTTTGTCTCTCTCTTTCAGAGTGCTTGTTTCATCAGTATTTCTAAAATCATGTTGCGGTTTTGCTGTTTCCATCTCCATACTATTATCTGCTTGCTTCAATAAGTTTTCTTTTTTCAAGCTTGCTATGGCATCCTCCACCTCAGTCCTTTCTTTTGTGTCCACATCATCACTTTGTCTCTGGCCATCAGGTGCAACATTTTCTGAGGTATCCTTCTTATCCACTGTTTTTGCTGGCTCTACTGTTTGCTTGTTTTCAGAAGCCAGCTCCAAATCTGCAAACTGAGTCACATCAGTACACAGCTGCTGTTCTTTGTCATTTAATATTGATGTTTTGGCATCTTTCTCATCAGATTTACCAGCAGGAGACTCTACAGGAAAATTTGCAGGTTCACACCAAGCATGTCTTTCTCTGTTTCTTTTCACATCTTCTGCTGTTTCACTTCCTGTTCTGCTGTCTGCCACAGATTTTGGATTTGTTCCCTTTTCAGGAACTGCTTGATTTGTGGCATTACTGTTCTCTTTGTTGCTAATTTCTTCACCCTTATTTTGATTTCTTCTTTGTACTTTATTTGACTCCTTCTTTTGACTAGAACTCCGACTCCTGCGTCTTCTTCTTTTGGGAGAGTCTCTGGAATCTTCACTGCTGTTTCTATTTCTCCTCCACCGCCTGGATCTGTCCTTGCTAAGGCTTCTGCTTCGTCTTCTCTTTCTTCTTTCATAGTCTGGGCTGCCACTTCGCCTTCTCCTGTACCTTTCTCTACTTCTGCTTCTAGCTTTTCCATATCGATAGCGACCCCTGTCTCTGCTTTCACTTCTACTTCTTCGTCTAGACTTCCTATCTCTGCTCTCACTCCGACTTCTGTTTCTCCTCCTGTCACTTTCTCTTTCATTCTTCCGATTTTTTTCGTTCTCTTTGCTTTCACTGCGGTTCCTGCGATTTCTCTTTGTATCTGCATCTTCCTGGCTATTTCTAGAGACACTTCTGGTCTTTTTCTCACTGTCACCAGAGTCTTTGGCTGTGGATTTACTCTCTGTCTCCTTCTCTGTACGTGTTGTCTGGTGGTCAGATGATCTGCCTGTCTCCCTGAATTCTCTCTTGCTCTTCTTGTCCTTCTGCATGTCATTTGACTGGTCATCTTTCCCTTGCATGATTTTGGTCAACTCTCTGCAGGCAATATCACTATTCTTATTTTCCTCCTCTCCTGGAACAGGTGCTGAAGTGCTGTCAGGTTTAATCTTGTGCTCTCCATCATCAACTACATCTTTGTACAACTCCGAAATTTCAGCAAGTGCATGTGACTTTGGTTCTGTTGTTTTATTGTCTACAGAAGCATCCTTTGAAGGTTCTGTCATCTCAGTTTTCTTTATCTTGTTTTTTGGGGAATTTTCTTTGATGTCACTATTTTCGTTATCATTCTCTCTCTTTTCATTCTCAACTGTATTTTCTTTTTCCTTGTAATCTGTAGTTTTTTCTTTGACACTGTCATCACTATCTTCTTTCTCCTTGCTTTGTTCAGTGTCTCCAAATCTTTTCTTCTCCTTGTCATCTTTGTCCTTTTCTGTCCTTTTGGGCCTGGATTTTTCATCCTCCTGGCTGTTTTCCTCTTCGTTTTCTTTCGGTATGGAATCTGCCTCTTTCTGTTGTTTTCCCAGCTGGCCACCTCTGTCTTCAGTTCCACTGATCTTACTGACCTCTTCTTTTATACTAGAGACTATCTCTTTTCGATGCAGTACTTCAGTGATCATCATCTGAGACTGCACTAGCAACTGTTCCTGAAGTAGACGCTCTGCAGCCAGCTCCTGGTCAGGACGGAACAGCTCTGCTTTCGATTTCTTAAAACGAGCGGGCTGCATGGTTTCTTCAGCAGCAGCACTAGTATTCGTTTCAACAGTCTCTTCCTCCTTTTCCTCTTCAGAGCTTTTCAATGTATTCTTCTTGGATTTGAACGTAAAGGAGAACTTTGGGGTCTTCTGGACCTTACCACTGGAGGGCTTCATGGAGAACTTGAGTTTGCCAGGCATAGGTGAGGACACAGGAGTTTCACCCGCACTGCTACTCTCTTCTGTTGATGCTTGTGGCGTGTTGTCCCCTTTTGCAACATTGCCCAGTGCTTTGCTTAACAGCTTCTTTGCAAGTGTCTGTGGCTCAGCTTTCTCTTCATCTGAAACAAAGAAAGAAAATGAAAAGCACAAAAGAAAGAAAAGCACAAAGTGACAAGTCTTAGAGCAAAACAAAATGGCAAGTTTTTTATCGCATTCGCTGTCTGGTTTGACTTACAGTGTCAAACTCTTGCTAGTTCCGAGAGTTAAAAAGCCCTGTTGGCTGAAAATTTGATGGCTAATGCAATGATACAGCACCAACTCACCTTCTTCAGTTTCTTTTAGATGACACATAATGGGTTCCCTTCTTCATTCTATGGCCAATGCAAAGTATATCAATATTAAAGGGGAAGACATTGGGAGTTTGACACACTAAATACATCTAACCAAACAGCAAATATGATACAAACTTCCCATTTCAGCATCATGTACTGTACCATGTCAAACTCTTGCAGATTTTAAAGCGACACGAGGAGAGCAAATTGCCCTAATGATTTGCAGGGTCAGAAGTCATGATGAAAGAGATCCCCTTAGAGCCACCACCTTTAGTCACAAGAATATCCTCGAGACAAAAGTTAATGAAGGGATCCTGAAAGCAGCTTCCAGTAAGTGGCGTAAAGGCACAGCTGTTTGAACACAGCCGAAATGGCAAGAGCTGTAACCTTTTGGGCTCCCAGGCTTAGGTCCAAAATGTCTACCTGAGCCTAGTGAACAGTTTTGGTAAGCCACCTGGGGATGATGCCTTCCTACTTGTCCTTCTTCTTTACTATCCAAGTGATGATAAAACATTTACAAGAGGTTCTAGCTGAGGCAATTTTCTGCAATGACAAATACCAAACAGCGAATTAAACTTTCTGCTACATGAACTGGTTCAATAAACGTGTATGTCTAGTAAAAGACAATTGTTAATGAAATGGGCCACTTATTGAATTATGCGAGCTTTTGAAGTTGGTATTGAATAAAAGTCAATTACTTGGATTATATGGGATGCATATGGTTTATATAAACTTACTTGAGGAAACAGAACATTAAAACAGATAACAGGGAATGCTGTCTGTCAATAAAAGTACTGAGGATTACATCAAGTGTAAAAGAGAGTCTATTATGATTTACTCCTGGAAAAATTCTTCATACTGAATATAAGCTCATTTGCTAAATAGGAGAAAAAATTACATACTGGAGCAATTTCATGAAATGAGTAAACAAATTCAGGAGATAAAATCAAAATGGTTTCAATTAAAAATGTCATAATATTCTAGTTACAAACAGTATACTTGGTAAGATGGAAATTGCAAACAACGACCTTTGCTCTTTTTGTACATCTGAGAAAGACACAGTACAGCATTATCTGTGGCAGCATAATTTCATTCAATGCTTTTGGAGAGTCTTGGAAAATGTTGCGAAGGAAAACTGTGAAAGCTGTACAAGAATTAACTTAAATATAAAACTGTTTTTTTCGGACATGATGTAAACATAAAAACAGAGTGGCTTTGAGTAACTCTGTTGGGGACCCATGAAGTGGGTGGTTGTCATCTTCTGCTCAATCCTTTCTAGCCAAACAGACCTGCCGACCTTGGTTGGGAGCGGACAGCTGTTATTCCTGTGTCTTAGCACAGCTGGGGGATTCTAGCATTTGGCACAGGGAACCTTAGTGGGGGAATATGTAACCTGTTTTTATGTGGTCCATGGGCACGACAAGTCTGTAAATATCTATCTGCATAAGCAGCAGCCCTCTTGTTAGGTTCATCCCTGTGAGAACTGAAGTGACCATGACAGTCCCTGAAGAGGGAATGGTGCTGAAAGGGGACTACCCTCAGAGCATACAGGTAATTTGATGGGAGCTTGGATTTAAGGAGGACCCATCCCTTATGGCTAGCAAGGAATTAAAATATGTTTGGCTGCACTGTCTGCACAGACAACAGGTGTCTAGAAATCTTGTTGGTTAAGATCTGTAGGCCTGGGTCTGAGAAGAGACCTTTGTGGTCATTTTGGCTTGTCGTCACAAGAGGCAAAATTGCCCATCTTTGGCCAAACCTCTGTGACCTGCTGCCAGCAGAGGTCAAAGAAGAAGTGACCTGGCCAGGCATCAAGGATGGCATGTCAGACAAGGCGATTCAATTCAATCATGGTCTTAAAAGTGAATGGGACCATATGACTAAGGAAGATTGCTGGTTGTTGGACCAGAAGGCAGTCCAAGGGTAACACCACTGGTTCCAGGTAGGCCTGATGGTCTGCGGTGAAGTAAGACCACACTGCCCATATCAATTGGCCTTGAGAAATGAGCTTGGGGACAAGGCTCCTAGGTTGTCAGAGCTTCCTTCCCCAGAAGAGGCACAGGAGTGGGATTCTTGGAAGGGAAAGTGCAGAGAAGAGTGTGAGGGGTCCCACTGAGTGGCCCATGGGCACCTCATCTCAGGGACAAGATCAGGCCCCCACTTCTCCAAAGCTACCATCTGGAGCACAG
>LFLW010065803.1:9160-21521 GCA_001262575.1 Conus tribblei | reverse complement strand
CATTGCCGATTTTCTTCCAGAACTTGAGCGTCATAGTGCTCAGCAATGGAAGGAAAGGATAGATTGTCCTCTGTGCACGTGCGCGCGCGCACACACATACAGAAAACACACATGTAGGCGCGCGCGTGCGCACGCGCACACACACATGCACACACACACATGATAAACGCGCGTNCATTGCCGATTTTCTTCCAGAACTTGAGCGTCATAGTGCTCAGCAGTGGAAGGAAAGGATAGATTGTCCTCTGTGCACGTGCGCGCGCGCGCACACATACAGAAAACACACATGTAGGCGCGCGCGTGCGCACGCGCACACACACATGCACACACACACATGATAAACGCGCGCGTGAACACACACACACATAACACTAACGCGCGCGCACATACTTACATTCGTACGTGCGCGCGCACACACACGCACGCACGCGGCCTCGAACGCTGTCACATACGCAGCTGCGATTGCACGCATACTCGCAGTCTTGTACTGTGTCTCTGTCTCTGTCCCGTCTGTCTGTCTGTTTCTCTCTCTCTCTCTCTCTTTGTCTCTCTGTCTCACCGCAGTTGAGAGAGAAATGAGTGGGAAGCAAGTTCAAACATGCATAACCGATTTAGCTAGTTAGACGGTTATTTATTTTGTTTGTTTTGAATACGATTATTGAAGGTTGCTACAAATCCGGCCGTTCCAGAAAACAACAACAGACAAAACCAACAAAAAGTGAAAATTTCCCCCTTCTGAACATCCTGCGAGTTACTGGAATGTATGTTCATGTTTGTTTGTTTGTTTGTTTGTTAATCCGTGGCTGTGTTTCTTTGCCGCAGATCGAGAAAACGTGAAGACGACCCGACTGTTGGAGAACCTTGAGGCGGACATCGCCATGGCCCTCAAGTGTCAGCTGCTGCTGAACCATGGCGACGGCTCCCTACTCTTCGCCCGCATCGTTCAGACCGTGGTGGACCTGCGGGGCCTCAGTGCCCAGTTCTTGGATCAGATCTTCAACGCCCGCGTGGACAGTTCCTCGGACATTACGTCGCGCTGTCTGTCCACCCCCATGACGTCCCGGGCTGCCTCCCCATCCAGCGCCGGCGCCGGCAGTGTCGTCTCTCCGGCATCGGCCGCTTCGTCTGCACCCGAGTGTTCTTCCCGGGAGCGTGACGAGCCGTCTGACGAGGCGTCTCGGGTCAGCGAAGACACGGACAGTTGCTTGACGTCTGAAGGACCGCAGACAGTGGTCACGGATGATGAGGGCAGCAGGAGTATCAGCCGTTCCTCCTCTTTCAGCGCGCCATCCCAAAGCGAGTCCGGTGCCTTCTCTGGGGAGTCTTTAGGTCGGTCGGCTTCTTTCAGTGTCCCCTCGTCACGCCAGTCTCCCACTGCAGGGCACACGGTCAATCGGTCAGCGTCCTTTAGTACGCCGTCTAAACATGAGAACGCCTTCAACAGACAGAACGTGAACAGGTCTGCGTCTCTTTCGACTAAAGAGAATGTCAGCCGCTCTGGGTCTTTCGGCACGCCGCCTAAACAGGATTCGTCGTTTGGAAGCGGCATTAGCAGCCAGTCTTCGCTATTAAGCGAGTCTAGCTTAGACACAGAAGGCATTCAGCGATCTGCCTCATTTAGCCTGCCCGCCCAGAAAGAATCTGACAGCATGATGGAGGAGAACGTCAATCGGTCTGCGTCCTTTAGCATGCCAGCCAAGCGCAAATCTTCACTGATTGAAGAGATGATTTGTCGGTCGGCTTCCTTCAGCGAGTCTTCGAAGAGCAGATCATCGTTCCTGCACAGGAGGCTTTGCCCTGCTCCACTTCGGAAAGTGGAAGAGGAGACGAAGCCTGAAGTTTCAAAGGAAGCACAGCCGATGAAAGCATCGTCTGCTCATACGTTTTTCCACACCAAGTCATTTACCGCATCAAGCAGTAGCCACGACATCCGTGACTGCCACGCCCATGGCCAGCCTTTCAGGCCTCTGTTTCAGCAGCGCCTTTCAGGAGCTCAGCTCTTCCTACCCCACTCTTCGCCATCTCTGACGGCTTTCCAGCAAACGCCGTCGGCCTTCCCTTCCTTCTCAGAACTGGCTGCACGGTTGTCGCCGTCTTCTCAAATGATGTCGATGTCTCTGTCCTCACACAAGCAGGAAATGCCAGGTATGATCCACCAGCCTCAGTCCAACGTGCCCTGTATGTCTCTGGCCACGGGGCAGGACACGCCACCCAGGGTGTCGCCACCCCGCCAGATGATCATGTCGTCAAGCCTGCCGGATGTCTTCAGGTCTGGCTGTCGACGTGAACCGCACCAGACGACCCCGCCTCCGCTCATCGTCCACGGAGGAGCAGGTACCTGTTCTCACATGTCCCCCGCGCAGTCTCCGCAGCTCAGTCCTGTCAGCATGACCCCACCTCCCCTGATGACGCCTCACGGTCATCTGGTCCGACTCAACGGGCAAACCAACCCCTTCAGTGATGAGTATGAGAGTTTGGGTGAATCCAAGGCTCCTTGGTCCGTGAGCGGGGACGCCTTCAACTCGCCGCTGATTTCAGGGCATCAGGGCCGTGGACCAGCGCCGCCAGTGGCTGATTGCGATGCTGTGCCGGGAAATAAGCCTCCTCCCTCCTTGATTTACAGTGGGGCGCTTGACCAAGCGTTCTCCGCAACCACATTCTGACAACGTCGTAGCATTGTGTTCTGTTTGAACTGTCGACTGACGTTTCGATAATGGCTCAATTCATTCGTTTTCTTAGGGCTTTTGTTGTGAATAATATAAATGGCTTCGGATTATTTAAATAGTGGGGGTTATGCATTTACAACCCCCTTCTTTTTTTTTCCTTTTTTTTTTTTTGCGATTGCTGTTATTCAATTATCCGGTGAATTTTTCATTTTATATATACACCACATGCCGTACATTCTGTTTGGAAAGTTGATACATTTTAAGAAATATATATACTGTGACTTGTAATTCTTCTTTGGTTGTAAGAATGCAGGTAAAATACTCCGTATATGTATTGAAAGACGAAAAATCAATGTAAACCGGTGGATCCTTTATATACTAAACTTGAGTGGAATGTATGTCTTTTTCAAACCAAATAACTTGACTACGACTTCTGATAAGTTTTACCCGGTGAAATAAAATAAGCATCAACACGAGAGGATAAAGAATGAGATTTTATACTTGACTCTGACTTCGGTAGGCTACAAGTTTCTGTGGGCAGGAACTGGTAGCTTCTCAGTGGACACACTTGTGATTCTAACTATACAGTGCACTTGTTTCAATGTGTCACCGGCCATCTGCTGAGTGTACACTGCCAACCTTTTCGTAAGATTAATTAACTCGTCTTCAAAAAATAATTAATTATTTTAACGCCCAAACAACAGATTTATCAGATAATCTGCATGCTGAGGCTGTGTATGTAGCCTCTCAAGTAATGACGTTTGACAAGTTCATTCCAAGCAGAAAGAAATGGCAGTTGATATTGCAGTAATTCATTCGTTACTATGTTTTTGTTCAGTCTTTTCTGTCAAGGCCGTGTCACTTTTTATTTGTTTGTCTTGTTATGTTGATTCAGCCTTTTCCCTAAATGGCTAAGGGTTTTTACACATAATTATGTTTACACATATTCAGACATATGCCATTTTATTCCAGTTCCTTATGACATACGGCTTGGTCAGAATTTATGCTAGAATTTCAAACAGCCGACTGCCGTGGCCCACTTTTGTAACAAATTCGGCCGGAGACGTTTCAGAGCTAGTTATGGAGCTATATCGACTTTTCTAAATCGATGACTTTTGTTGATCTGAAAGTCTGTCACGTATCCCATGTTTCGTTCCTATCATGTCACACACACACACACACACACACACACAGAGACAGACAGACACGGAGAGAGAGAGAGAGAGAGAGAAATCGTTACTATGTCTAAATCTATCTATTTATTTAACAATCTTTCTATCTATATAAGAGAGATGTGTATCTGGTTGTGTGTACAGACACAGACATGGGTGAATTCACACACACACACACAAAATAAACAGACAGACAGGTGTGTGTCTTTGTGTGCTATCCACACTTGGTACTTTCTTGCTCTCCCTCAACTCCATGGGGAGTTTTTGTGACACTACATTAAAGAAAAATATACGCACCGTATACCTAATATACATTGTGACAGAAACAATCAAGTAGAACCCGGTGAACGAAATAAAAACGTGACACGAACAAAGAAAAAAAATGTGACAGTACAATTCGGACAATCATAACCGAAAAGTTGGGGGGGAGGGCTGTGTGGATTATGTGTTCGTGTGAGCGCTCGCGCGCTTGTCTGTGTGTGTATGGTTTAATCTCTCCCTCTGTCTCTCTCTGTTCTCCACTCGAATATGGCTGTCAAGGCGCCACAAACCGTTTTTCAGAACTCCTAGAATTGACTACACCGAGAAACGTTTTGTCTCTACATTTATATGGAGCGGCTGCAGACATTTCCCACTGTCTTATAAAAGTAATTTGAAATAACTTGTACACTGTCTTTCGTTTCAAGTGTGTAGCTCAAGTGTGTTATTTCTATCAGCTTCGTGCGTGTTACTTTCATGAGCTTCAAGTATTTCTGTGCTTTCACTTTCTTGTTGTTTTAAGTTAGTCTGGCCTCTGCTTTGATTTTTTATGGTTAAGATTAGTCTGGCCTGTGTGTGTGTGTGTGTGTGTGTGTGTGTTGTTGTTGTTGTTGTTGACACGTGCGTTTGTGTGTGTGTACACACGCACAGTTTAGCAGAGGTCAGTTTCATTTCAGCGTTAGAAGGACTAAACAGAAAAAGATGGACTTTGATAAATGTTCGATGTACATATAAATATATATATGAGCGCACACGAGTATGGTGTCTGAGAGCGAGAGAGACTTCTCATATATAAATTTTGATGCTTTATGTGTGTTTACAAAAGGGACGAGGTGATTTTTGCATGACATTTCATGTCAGAAATAGTTATTTGTGGAGAGAGATGAAGTACAGAGGAGGTATCATTATTTGTATACGTGTGTGCGTGTGTTCATGTTGCGTTGTATCACCATTACCTGAAAAAAAGTTTGCGTCAAAAATTCAGATTGTCAGGTTTGTTTAATGAATCTAGATAGAAGAAGATCCATGGACAGCAATTGATGTAATCAGTAGGAATGAAACGGTTGATGACGAGAACAGATTTGACTGATGAAACATTGTATATATAGCAGTTTAAGGCTTTTACGATGACTTTACGGAAGATTCATTTTACCATGTATCCTTTTTCTCTCCATATATACGGATGTATGTAATCTCCTAGTTTCAAACTGTAATATATTATCTTGTTTGTTTATTTACTTTCTGTTTAATTACCTATATTTCTTTTCCTGTTTTCATATTTGTAGATGTTTTTAGCCAAAATATTTTCCTTCTGATGAAAATATTGTATCTTTCAGCTAGAAAATGCAATTATTCCATTTCTGTCACTCGCTTATCTGTCGCTTCTCTGTCTATCGCCTGTTCTCTCATAACGTATTCAATCGTGTTGGTAAGTAATGAACTAGGTCAGGAATACGTTCTTCTGCACGTTCACAGTTTATTATAGAATTCTTACCCGAGCCAGCGATATCAATTCCATCCCTGAGTTCTTGTTGCGATATTTTGACCAGCCATCAACACTTATTTTCACAGTTTTGTGACAAGCTATCATTGCCATCTCGAGGTGTTTATTATAAAATTCTGATCATCAGTCAACGCCATCTCAGTCATTGTTAACAGAAAATTCTGTGCAGCTACCAACGCTGTTTCATTTTGAAAAGAATATATCACCAGCGTTCAATACCATTGTAGTCTTGACTATGAAATTCTGACCAGCCGTAAAACTGAACATTTGTTGTAACAAATTTCTAACCAGTTATCAAACGTTATCCTAGTGTTTAGTAAGAAATTCTTATTACTTATCAACGCCATTTCAGTATTTATCAAGAAATGGGTCAGTTGTCAATGTCTTCTCAGTCTTTATTGAGAAATTCGAACCAGCTGTTAACGCCACTTCGGGCTTGGCGACGAAATTTGGAACAGCCATCAGCATAATCTTGGTCTTTGTTATGCAGTTCTGATCAGCTATCAACGTCATCTCGGATCTTTTGTTGTAACAAAGGTTTGACCAGTTATCAACGCCATTTCGGTATTTTTTAATGAATAATTGAACAATTATCAACGTTATCCCCGTATTTGTTGTAATGAACTTTAGACCATTTATCAGAGTCGTTTCAGTCATTGTCATGAAATTCTTCAGTTATGAATGCCGTTCCAGTCGATATTAAGAAATTCTAACTAGCTACCAATGCAATATCAATCTTTGTTTTGAAACAAAATAAAGCAAAATAAACCCAGAAATTCTGACCCGCTGTGAATCTCAATCTGTTTTAAGAAATTCTGACCAGCTATCGATAAGAATTCTCACCAGCTGTCATCCCATTCTTTTCTTTTTTTAACTGAATTCCGACCAGCTATCAACGCCATCTGTGAAATTGTTATAATGATGTTCTGACCTACTGTCAAGACCATCTCAGACTTTGCTGTATTAAGATCCTAACTTATCGCCATTACAATCTCAGTTTTTGTTCGGAAATTCTGACCAATTATCAACGCCATCTCAATTTTTGCTCGGAAATTCTGACCAATTATCAACGCCATCTCAATTTTTGTGAAGAAATTCTGACCACGTTTTATCCGTCTGCATCAAGACAGTCTGACCCGGCATCAACTTCTCTCTCTCTCTTTGGTAAGTAGCTCCTATCCGTTATCGACGCCACCATGGTCTTTGTTCGGACATTCTGACCAGCTATCAACATCATTTCAGAGTCCCACCGGGCACCATCCAGCTCAAATGGTTGGATAATGGCGGACCTGAGAAACACAGTATTTTACGGTTTTTAGTTGTGTTTCTTTACACACATTCCTTTATTTGTTTATTTCACTTCATTTATTTATTTATTGTTTAGAATTTTATTTGCCTAAAGTTCCTTTTTTTCCAGAAAGACGGTACATCAAGGTTCTTTGTAGACCATGCCATTAACATCTAGAGGTAAAAACCCGAGGCAACAAGGATATTGCCCTTGGTATAATTTTGCTATTCTTTTGTTTTAAACTATTTCCTGCGTGTATGTTGGATCAGAACAACAGGCACCACTGAACACCGTCGAAGTGACTCGGCAGCAGCGCAGTGTCTACTTTGGTAGGTTTCCTCGTGATGACTTGACATTGACAGTTGCCTGTGGGTTGGCACGGCTGTGGCAGGATAGGCTGGAGTGTGTGTCTGTGGACGGGGAGCTGAAATGAGCGGCGCTGAAATAGTGCCTCTGAAATGGCATAGACGATGAGATAGAAAGGGGGAAAAAAAAAAAAAAAACCGGAAAAAAAAGGCCACTGTGATCGGCCAACAAAAAACATGTAAGCAAGGAAAAAAGTCGGTGGTACCTTGCATTGACCAGGTGCCCTCCCTTGGCAGAGCATCGGAAATATTCACCCAGAGAGATCTGTCGTTATGATGGAAGTTGCAGAACGACTACGTACATTACTTATACAATACATCGAGTAGTTTTCTCTTTTGCCGCTCAGTCCCAGCTGTTGGACTAGACTCGGTGAGACGGAATACATCGCTGGTAATAAATAACTTCATATTGGAAACTGCAGACGAACAATTCTTGATACAGTGAATTGATTAACTACATAACTCTGCGTGATGAAACTAGCTTCCCTTTTCTGTCAGCGCAGAAGAACGGTTTTAAATTTTTTTTTCCAGATTTTGTTATTGCTTTTTGTTTGTTTGTTTGTTTTTTTCCTCGGTCAACTGTTCGTTAAACATTGAAGGGGTTGTGTGTTGTGACGTGCTGGGGTTCTTGGTGAGTTGGGTTCTGACTTTTATTCAGTCCAGATACATTGTTCTTAGGTCGACTGAGATATAAACAAGAACATGAACGTAGGTTTTGTTCGTTTGTTTGTTTTCCTTTTAATTTGCTTGCAAATAATTTACTCTTAATTATACGACTATGAAATACATCGGATGTTTTGTCTGGGATCTACACACACACACAACACACGCACACACACACAACACACACGCACACACACACACACAAAGTAATATCCGAGCAACTCTCGCACCATGTGAGGTAGATCACAAGTCCGACCGTATTCGTGTTAGCCGCCATCTGCATTTCATCTGAAGCAGATCCAGTGATGGGCCGCAAAGCCAGTGAATGGTTTACCACTTGGATTCTGCGGGGTGAAAAAAAAAAACCAACAAAACATATCTTCTTTAGAGACATAAACATGCATTCGATCTGTTTTGTGAGAAATAAGTGGGCGTGAAGAAAATTATCATGTATGCTACAAAAAACAACAACACACACACACAGAGTTCTGGGCATATTTTTTTTTATAAACAAACCTTTTATACTGTCTTCTTATTTCACAATGAGATCAGGACAAAAATGCCCCAAACTCGCACAAGAATCCAACATAGCCGACTGAGGAACTGATTTTATCGTCATGCACAGAATGAAAGAAAGCTATTTTCAGTAACATGTCAGCGTCACCTGGTTCAAAGTAATTTTTATCTGCCTAGGTGAAAATGGCAATTGTTCCCGAGAAAATGAACCACCTTCGTGGTTGGGAAACGAAAGTATGGCGATGCATGCTAACGTCTTAGCAGCAGTTGGTACCTGTTGCTAGCAAGACTGGATTTTGACCGGGAAGAATGCAAGACACTTGGAGATGCGTGGAACAGAAGTCCTGAAATCGAGCATGGAAAGATATACTTGAATCATTTGGTGGGAATGAAGTACTTATTTGTTTTGATTTCTCTTGCCCACCAAGTGAAAATTTCAGGACAGACAGAATAAACGGAAGGCAGGCGAAACCGAGGTGCCTGAAGGTGGAACAACCGAGTGTATGTGATTTTTTTTTTCCAAAGACAGTTTGAAAAAAAAAAAAAAATTTTAAAGGTCTTTGACCGAAACCCACGAGGGAATTGGTTTCCGAATGTATTTGGAATTCAGCTCGTGTGCTCAGAGTACTGAAGATGAATCAAGCAAATCTGTTCCGTCATTCAGGTAACCACCAAAAGCCAGGATGAAAATCAGTCATTTCAACATACTTTCTGCAGTTCACGTTTTCCTGTTTCCGTTTTTTTTTTTTTTTCTCCCTTTAAACCAGTTATCAACAATGTTTATGCCATGTATGAATTGTGTCCTGCGCTTTACATAAAAGCTGAATTGTTCTATTCTCCATTTTTAAGATGTTTTCATAGGCTTATTTTGTAATGTTTATCACCTTTTCATGCATGGATTAAGGGTATTATTTTGTGTCAATACGACTTGTTTATCAGACATGTTTTTGTGTGATATGTGCACGTTTTCGGTTCACGTTCAGTCTGATCGGAGAGAACTATTACACATAGAAATGATGCAGCGATATCCATTCGATGTTCACCCTCCCCACTCCACCATCTCTCTCTCTCCATTTTTTCTATCACTCACCATTTTTTAATCTTGTGTTAGTCCGGAATTTAGACCAGAGAGGACGTGTACTATTTTTGAACAAAACAGTTATATTTAAATGAATGTTAGATATTTTAATTTGAGTAGAAATGCGTGTCGTTGTCTTTTCTTTCTTTCCTTTCATTTATTCTAATTTTTTTAACTTTTTGTTTTTGTTTTTTTGCAAGAACCGTGGGATAGCTTTGACTGCTGTATACGCGATCTGTACAGATTTCGAAAGTGAAATCGTTGCCATGGTTGTTGGTATAGTATTGTTCAATGTATATATCTTTATGGGGTTTTGTTTTTTTCCACTCGGCCGATTGAGGAATTCCACCTGCGCCGTTTAAAAAAAAAAAAAGCGCTATGTTATGTCTTCATCAGTCTGAAAGTTTTCCTGAAGGCGTGCCATAAAATGACTATGGATCGTTTATGAAGGATGTCATTATTGTTACATTTGTGAGTGATATTGTCGATTTTTTTTTTCATCAGCGACAATGCCTGTTTCCATGAATAATTAACTGGATGGCGCCTGGTTTAATTCGAATTGACAGATCACTCGTCAAGGCAATGGCGGATGTTTGCAGGCGTGACAGACATTTTCAGCTGATGCACGAGGTTCGCGAGTGTAATAGCATACTGCCGTATGTAAAGGGAGACAACTTCATGCCAGTTTTCCGGCCGTCACTGTGATCCAATGCCGACAGGTTAGCTGTTGTGTTATGTTTGTTATATAAACGGTGACTGGTTGTGTTCATCAGTTCTCACCTGTCCCGCCCCAGACTTCGTTTTATCTTGACACCTACCCACCCACCTTTCTACCCCCGCTTCCTCCTCACCCCGCCCCCTCCACCCATTCCATACCAGCCGAGTTTTACTCTTTTCTGTTCTCCCACCAGTGTTTGGGAGGATGGGGATGACTGTCAGCCAAGCAAAGTGCGAACACCTTTTTTTCGTGGATGGGAGGGGGTAGGGGGTCAAATTGATAGAATTTTGCCCTCTATTGTCATTTTCAAATTGATCGAGAACGCTTACGGGACTAAACAACAACACATATGAACTGCTGTTCATGTGGTAATGTGTTGGAATATTGTTTGAGTTGAAGAGTGCGCACGCGCATGTGTGCTTGCCTGTGTGAGTGCGGGCGCGCGCGCCCATATACGGTTTCCTGTTTATCGTACGGCTTTGTTTATCAGTGTGCACAGTGTCACACCATCGCACCTGCAATGCTTTGCTTAAACCACTGCCATACATTGGTGCTGAGTGGCAGACCTGAATACCTTTTGTTGCTCCTGAACATTTCTGGGATCTTGCTTAGTTCGTCTGGGCAAAAGAAAGTGACCGTTTCTCGTGGCTTAAGAAATAATGGGGAAAACACAGTATATTTTACTGGTTCTGAGAAGGTCTTGAAATTTCCTAGAAGTGTGTGGATGCAATTATCGATCAGATGAAGATCAGGCCCTTTTTAATTCTGAACGAGTTAAGGAGGGGGAAAAAAACACAAAAAGACAGGTAAGTAACATGCCATGACTGGCGTCAGAATCTTCCTACTAATTTTCGCCTTCAGAAGATGCTTCTGTGTGTGTGTGTGTGTGTGTGCTTTAGTTGGCTGTGCCGAGTTGTTCAAAGCGAAAGTTTTTCTGCTTCGTTTTTGGAAACTTTGTCAAAAAAGGGTATCGCAGGTAATATATTTTTGGCTCATAAGAAATTTCTCTATCCATAAAAAATGTAGAATTTCTTTACCGTGAATGCTATGGAATTTCATTCGGACAGGTAGGAATTTTGTTGATGCTGACCGTGTCGGTAGGAGCCTATCTTGACAGTTTTGTAACATAATCCGTCTCGTTTACCTGCATCTGGGCTGGATCATGAACCTGACAGGTATGTCTGCCAACGCTCCAGAGCTCTTGTTGATGAGTGTGCAATTCTTTTAAGTATTATTTCTCATCTGCATGTGTGCCATCTTCTGTCGTATCGGCGAGTCTGTCAGGATCCGTCTTTCCTTCGGATCTCCCGTGCCATAATCCGTGGTGATGGTCTACTCGTGAGCTCTTGTTTCTAGGCCTGCACGTGCCAATCGCCGTTTACTCGGACATCATGTCTGAAAGGTTTTTAGTTTTTCATCTTTTTAAATCTGCTTTTCATGATTCATCCTGGTTTGTCCGTCGATATTTGTCGCGTACGTGTGGGCAGAATGCGCGTTTGTTGTGGTTTGTCTCGGTTTCTCTTTGTCTTCGTAAACGCTTGTTTTGGGGATTGGAAGGGGGACGGGCCTGCATGCCATGTTTGTTCCGTGATTTAGACATCTTGGGTCGGTATGCTGTACGTAGGCGTGTTTTGTTCCGTTGTGTCTTGGCTGCAAGCGATGCTGTGCCATAATTTATATTCCTTTTTGGATGCCGTATACGAGTGCCATAATCCATCTTGTCTCTGTGGGTGCCTGTTATTTGTCTTGTCCCGTCTGCCTTAACGAGTGCCCATCTGTTGTCAGCATGTGTGCAATAATTCCATCGTCGGAGTCTGTCTGTACCTATCTCTGTGCTGAGTGTCTCTCTTATCGTCTCTCAAGTGCAAATCTATCAGATCAAACCGGTGTCGGCCTTCGTGCGGCTGAATGCTCATATGACCCCCTCCCCTCCCCTCCCCTCCCCAATCCCCGCCTTCCTCTCCCATCTCTTTTTCCAGTTTATGTTCCTTGGTGAGGTTTTATTTTATTCATGTGCCTTGATCGATTTTTTGGGAAGAAAAAAAAAAAAAAGAAATATCAGCATACCGGTGAGTTTGTCACGAGGTTCACTGTGTATATGCGATCAATAAAGGTACGTTTGCATCCACGCGG
>LFLW010065294.1:20113-32250 GCA_001262575.1 Conus tribblei | reverse complement strand
TTTTTTTTTTTTTTTTTTTTTTTGGGGGGGGGGGGGGGGGTAGAATCACCATAAATGATAGTTTTGTGCATTTATGGTTTTTGGAATATGCATATTATTTCTGTATACATCTTTAATTGTCTGGTTGGCTACAGCCACTTTGCTGCCATATTGCCAGAGCACACACACACACACACACACACACACACACACACAGTCTGATTGTAAGCATATTAGGAACTGGTATGCACATTTGTTTTCTCTGACCTTGTCAAAAGAATTATCATTGTAGTAAAATATCTGTCAAGAGATTATGTTTATCTGATACAGCCTGCCATGTTGCTGGGCATGGGCTGTATCAGATAAAAATAGTATCATGACAGATATTTTACTTTAATGATAATTCCTTTAGTAAGGTTAGAGAAAACACATTTGCATGCCAGTTCCTCCGATAATGGTCAGAGAAGAACAAAACTTCAGCGCAAGAAAGCATGCAACTCTGACGAACGCGCTAACATGTTAGAAGGATTCATGAAAAAAATTTTTTTTTAATTGAAAGAAAGGGACAAAATAAAGAAAATGCTTTCCAGGCATGTCTCTGTTAAGCTACCTACCTAGTGAATGGAAGCTTGCTTCTGAGGATTTAACCTGGATATATGTAACAGCAAAAATTCACTTAGCTCTGGATTCAACACCTTCCTTGCGCTGAACTCCGAACCAATCAAACTCAGCTAAGTGAATTTTCATTGTTACATTTGTCTGTGTCTTGCCTGACGAAGACCTAATAGGTCGAAACACGTCGTGTTTTGTCTTGTGACTCTGTCAGTTTCTCTGGGCGGTTCGCTAACATTTATTTAAGATTTGTTTAGATTTCCGCCTGCAGTCGCCTCACTTTGCAGCTGGATATATGATTAGAATGTTCATATCAAGTCCCACCCCATTAGTTGATAATATTCACCCAACCCAGTTTGCGTGGTTAAAAGCTTCCTTGGGCAAAGTGTTTTGAAAAATCAATGGCAGTTTGTGTACATTTTGTGATCTGAAGAGTGAAGCTGCACAAATATGTTTCCTTCTATTACTTGATATGAAAGCTCCACCTCGGTTAAATCTGGAGTAAGCTTCAACTTAGATAAGAACTGGCATTCTTGAGGTAATTTTATAAGATCGAAATATATCGTAACATGAATGAACAGCCAGATAACACTCCAAGAAGAGAATAACAGGATATACTATTTTTGTGGTAACAACAAACATACTTAATCTGATGCCATGAAAATAAAGTATTACACACAATCTGTGGCATATTTTCTTCATCACAATTTTGTCTTTTTTCTCTAATGTGTGTTTATAATTGGATTATGAAGAAATTATTACAGCTCATCATAATGTGTGCCATGCTTTTCGATCTCCAGCTGGCCAAAATTGCGCCGGTGGCAGTGCTGGAATGGTTGACAACGCATGTGGCCCGCAACAAGATGGCTCACCTCTGGGTCCTGGACCAGATGGACCTGTGGGTCGAGCACTACCTCATCGCTCACAACAATGTGCGCGTCCGCAACGGTAAGGTCCTCTTGCTAACTTGTGCGTGCGTGTCTGCGTGTGTGTGTGTTTGTGTGTGTGAAGTGATCTATCATGAATGAGAAGTGACCTGTCATATTGTATTGCAGCATACTTGAAAAGTTAAAAGGGACTGCCTTTTTTTTTCCTTTTCACCGTGTGGACAAGTGGGTCAGTTTAATCTCGCAGTTTTTGTTGTCTGTGTGTGTGTATTTGTGTATGCACATGTGTTTAACTGCAGACTGTAATAACATTGGCGCTTTCTTTGCAAGTATGAGCATTAACATCATCAAACTTGAAAGAATGATAAATGTTGTGAGGAGTTTTCCAGTCATTCCTCTGGTGAATATGTCAGCAAATGGTTACATCCGTTAATATGAGATTAAAAGTTGGGGCAATGGTTTCAATATAATAGAATTATCCTTTAAAATGTAACATTAACAATGATTGCTTTATGCACAGATTTAAGACGTGTTAAATGATATTATATCCATGTATGATGACTATTATTAAGTTAGATTTTGTGAGGAGGGGGCCATTTTCTACCAGGAAGAGAGGTGCAAATAAAAGTAAATATAAATACTTTTTAGTGTGTTTGTTCTTATTTCTGGTCTTACTGTTAATGCCAGATTTGTTGTGCTGTTTGCAAAGACGTTTTTGAATCCTCAGTGGTTTTGACCGTCTTCGGCAGAGTGATTTGAGCATCATTCTGTGTGTTATGTGTATGGGGTTATTCATTTATTTTGTGTTCCAGTTGAGCATCTCTAGCCAGAAGACAATGCGAGACATGTTTTCAGACTGTGTGGATAATTTTAAGAGAGGGCACTTTCACTGATGCCAGTAACTTTCTTTCCAGCTGCCGTCTATCTGCTGGTATCACTGGTGCCATGTAGCCAGTTCCGTAGCGCCTTCCGCACTACTGCTAGCCGTACGACTGGTGTCAGCAAAGATATACAGGTTAGCACAGTTGCCTCTGTGTGTTTTGTCCTCTCTGCCCTGCCCCCTCCCACCCTTGACCCAGCCCTCCTCTCCACCTTAGCAAGCATATAGACCTGTTAACTCTTATGATTTCTCCATATTGTGCACACATGTTTAAGGAAAACACAAGAAACATGACAAATTTGTGGGGAAAAAACATGAAAAAAAAAACCCCACATGAAAGGAGCTTTTGAGCAGTAATCACCCTTGCTGTGTCTAAGTGTGCTTTGACCAAAGAGCGACAACTCTTGCGTACTCTTACACGCAAAATCACATCTTGCTGTGCCTGTTTCTTTAACAACATGCTGATTCTTAGGAGAAAAAAAACAAAACAAAAAGATAGCAGCTACTACAGGCCCTGAAATTTTGTTGGAAGTTAGTTTCAAGGTGAGGAGACTGCAGGCGGAAAAAGAAACAAAAGAAACATTACCAGTACTTTTGCAGCTGAACGAAAGAGACAAGCAAATTACAAGACAAAAAAAGTTGCTGAGGGCATGAATTTGTGCCAAAGTGTTCTGATGAATCTGGTTTGAAAATGATCTGTGCTGGAAAATTCTATTTTTACTGTAATAACTACAAGACTCCCCATATCAGGCTCTGCCTTGTGCTGCGTGAGTGGCAGATTAAAAAAAAAAAAAGAAAAGACCTCACCTACATCCCTAACCCCAGCTTTTACAAGCATTTGGAAGATTTGAACACATCCGTTATAGAAAAGACATTCACTTTTTTGTTTTTGAAATACATCAATAACAGCAATTTCAGGGTAAACAGATCTGTGTATACTTACCTCTCTCATGCCTGTCACTTCTGTTTACTCCCTTCTCCCACTATCTCACACACACACGCACACACACACTCCCTCTTCCCTCCTCTCTCTATCGCACACAAACTCTTACATATGCATGCTTACATCATCGCCAGTCCCCACAACCCTGTTTATACAGCTCTTAATTTTTGAGTGTGATGGAAGTTGCATGGAACATTAGTATCAAAACTGAATTATCAACTGCTGCACTGACCCTGATGTGCATGTCTACCATAAGCATTGGTAAGCTTCTGAGATTTTGAATTATTGAGAGATTTGAAAAGAAAAGAATGGAGATTTGAAATTACTGAGAGTTAAAAAAATAATTGGTTATCTATTAGCAACATGTTTTTCTCTGAACCAGTGGATTGTGATTTTTTTTTCCACAGGTGACTGATCAGCTGTTACAGATAATTATTCCTTTACCTCAGCTGTTTCTGTCTTTTTTTTTTTTTCAAAATATTTTAATATCTGGAAATAGCAAAGATTCGTTTGTTGGGGGGGGGGTTCTGTTAGTTGTGTTTGAAACTGTTCAATGACAAGAGTGAAAATGTAATTTTGGACCTGTGTTGGTGTTTTCCAGATGAGCCAAGAGGCACAGCAGGTTGTGCACAAGGTAAGTTCTGGCCCATTGCTAGTCAGGCACACACAGTAATTCATGTGTTTATACCACATAAATACATTGTTTCATAGAAAATTGGAGTCTCTTTTCACAGCCACAGTCAACATATTGATTACTCTGGGTATGCACTGTGGACGTAACTCCAGCATATTTGTGTGCATGATTTGAGAATATGATGTAAGTCTACAAACCAGCGAAAATAATAGTTATTCATAAAGATGGGGTGAGGGTTGGGCACTGAACTATTTGCTGAAGGGGGAACAAATCTGATGAAGATAAAGGTGGATATCTCCAGATTTTACGGGTACATGTGAAGGTTCAGTTATCAGAAAATTAAATTGGCAGAGAATACAGAAACTCGCACAATACACAAACATTAGTCAGTCTGCTCAGTGACTTCAAACAACGAAAAAAATTGTTTCAGAGCATGTGGAAAATTCCCTGCTGAGATTTAAAATGAAGGGCAAAGTAATTGCATGGATTCCTCAGAATTGGAAAAGATATTCATGTGTGTTCAGTCATGTTTCATGTACTATTATCACGATTACTGTTCATTTTTGCCATTTAGACGTGTGAGAAAGGGAAAGTCTGACTTCAGAATTCCTTTGTTTTTAATTCATCCCATCTTTTGAATCTTCGGATTAAGTTTAGCCCATCTTTTCAGTCATCTGCTGTTTTTTTTTAAGTTGTAAAAGTGAAAATACATCATGACTTGATATGATCTGTTGTGTCGGAAATGTTCATTGGTGAATTTCTGATTTGTTCCATCGTGTCAGCATTGTTCCTTGGTTGCTTTTTCAAAGTATGAGAATATCTTTCGCATTTGTTACTCTGTGCTGAAATTGTTCCTTGAATATTTTTTCGGCGCATGCATTTCAGTCTCCTTTCTTATCTTCTGAACCAAAATTGTTCCTTGGTTACTTTTTAAAAGCATATGGAATTGTTTTCAAAGAATCCCTTTCTAATTTGTTCCTCTTTGCCAAAAACTCATCCTTTTTTTTTAAGTGTATTAAATTGTTCCTGTGTGCCAAAATTTTTCCTTTGGTTACGTTTTCAAAATATAAGAATTTCTATTTCATTTTTTTTTCCTCTTGACCAAACTTGTTCTGTGGTTACTTTTTAATATTGTGTGAATTTCTGTCAAATTTGTTCCTCTGTGTCAAAATTGTTCCTTGCTTCCTTTTTCAAAGTATGTGAATTTCTATTTCATTTGTTCTTCCGTGTCAGTTTTGTAGTTAGTTTTTCATTGCATGAGAATTTCTGTCTCATTTGTTCGTTGGTATTAAAACTGTTCCTTGGTTACGATTTCAGTGTATTAGATTTTGGTTCTTATTTCAGATCTACAGACACCTGTTGAGTTTGCTGAGTGCTGCAAAGATGTATGTTGGTAAGTTTGCTTTATGTTTGTGACCGGAACTTGTGTTTAGTGTGCACTTACTTTAAATTGTAGCACTTACTTTTAAATTGTAAGAAAATGAAACTAAACTAGGGAGAGAGTAGGGAAGAACAATGGATGGGAGTTTAACAGGCCTGAGAACTCTCCTTGGATCCAGGGATTTCCGAGAAAACCACCTGAATTTCAAAGACAGGAAAAGCAAACATTCAAAGGAGAAAAGTTCGCTGAAAAAAAAAATCACAAACCTCTGAATCACTTCACTTCTGGTATTGCAACCAGATTTTGTAATCCAGGTTTCCATTCTTCTGTTCAAGAGTTGCTGCCCATAGTTGTTAATAGTAGGGTCCAGAATTTAAGTTCCGTGGCCACTCTCTGGCTAGTAAGGTTTGACGGCTGATGGACATTTTAGGCAAAATTTAGCCCCCATGTCCCTGGTAAAAGTCCCAGGCTTTTTTTCTAGAGGCTCAGGCTGAATAGTTGGTGATAAAGGGCTAATGTTAGTTGACTTCATGTGTTTATTGTGATGATTGATTTGTGCTCATCGGTGTTTGTGCAGACCCAACAGTGCATGGGACGATGAAGCTGGTGTGCTACTTCCTTGTCCTACAGTCCTGTGTGTTGTCCAAGAGGGAAAAACTGATGGTAAGTGTTTCACATCATTTTGCTTAGATTGTGAATCCAAGAAAAACGATTGATGACCTTTTGGGTAGTTGAAGCTTGGGTAATGTGTGATGTCAGGCATTCTAAGAATAGTTTTCTGTTAGGATTACTATGAAGGGAAAGTACTATTGTATCTTCCTACAGCAGTGAGAATAGTAATGTGTCTGTAGGTCTGTGTCATCACTTTTAACCTACTAATAATGTGTTGTGTAATCTGTGCTATCAGTTTGGACCTTACTTCGATGACCTGTGGCAACTGTTTCAACCCAAACTTCTGGAGCCTCAGATTGCCACACACCACAATAAACAGGTGAGTGACTTTACGGTGTTTTATTCCACTGTGTTTTTACAATGCAGTTGATAGTTACATGCACAGTGTCTGTTGCTATGAAGAAACAGGTCATGTTGATAATTTTGATAATTCGTGAAAACATTGTTAAACAATACTGAAGATCAGACAAATTTTAGCCAGTTTGTGTCACAGCTGATGAGGTATTAGAAGTTGACAGTGCAAATGTAGGAACAGTAATAAAAGAAGTTGAATTCCTGTCAAGCTCACAGTCTCCAAGACCTGTCTTTGTTTTGTACAGTCACTTCTGAACTTCTGGTACCTGGTGTGTGTGGACTGCCCAGAGAATGTGGAGCTCATCACCAGCAACCCTCATGTGTGCAAGAACATTGCCTTCAACTACATTCTGTGAGTCATTTTGCAGCTTCTGACCCCTCTCCTTTACCCTGTTCTTTCTTTGAATCTCCCCACCTCTGTCTTTCTCTCCCTCTCTCTCTCTCATTCAGTCGTTCTCACTGTGTCTTATTCACTAGCAATTCAGTTAAACAAATGCTTATCAGTTTTCATAGTACTGACACAAAATTTTGTTATAAATTCCAATCTTATCGTTTAGGCTTCTCTTGTTTTTGTAGTTGAAAGAGATCAGATGACTAACACAGGCTTCCAGGGGTTTGAGTGGCTTTAAAACCTCTGTAGTAACTGCTTCCAGTATGAAAATTGGAAGTATCAAACTTTGATCATGGATGCATGTGGATATGTGGGAGCTGGAATTTCTTTTTTTTTTTTTTTTAAAGTGTCAGCTCGGGAAAAAAAAAAAAATGTGCTGCAGAAAGATTGTTGTTTTTAATACTCCTCTTCTACAACAAAAGCTGCTCTGAGGCCAACAAATTGTATTCTTAGCATCAGAGTAACCCACCATACAGATTTCTTATAGCTTTGCTTGTTCACTACTGACTCAGACACTATAACCAAGACAGAAGAACCAGAGCGATCCAGAGCTAGTTACAATGCAAACTTTGTGTGTCCAATGTTTTTTGGCTTTGCTTCCTGTTATGCTTTTCGAAAACTAAATTAAAAAAAAGTGGCCAGTGTTGGAAATTTTCAAAAGACGGTATCCCGTAGAAAAGAAAATTGGATGAAAATAGTGCTTGATGAAACAAAGAAATTTAGCTGTGGGTGGAATGAAAGAAGCAGATTGAAACAGCCACAGATTTGTGGCAAAAAACTCCTCAGGAAAGAGTGTTCATGTGAAAAGTGCAATAGATACATTCACCTTTTGTCATATATGCCGATACTGATTACAGTATGCTTTTGAGGAATCTAGTTGTTGGACATCTTAAAATGTTCTTTCTTGGTTCCGAGTGCTGGTTAGTAGGTCTAGCATGTATCATTTTTTTCTGTATTGTCTGTTTGGCTTCACATGCTGTATCATATCAAACTTGACGCAAGCATTGACCTATTTGCCAGCTGAATTATGTCAGATTTTGTAATCAAAGCAGAATTAAGACACACCAGAGATTGTCTTAAACTTGCAGTCTGCAGGGCGTATCCACTTCTGTTCATGCATTGTATGGCCAAACTCGGAACGCTTGATACAAAGTTTTGATTGGAGTTGCTCTTGTTTGTGTAATTGCAATGTGCATGCATGTATGTGCACAGATATCACATTGTTTCATCATTTATCTGTATTGGTTTGTAATTTAGCTGTTTGATCAGTTCATATGTTGACTTTTGGCCTGAAAAATCTTCAGGCAGAGGTCTTGATTTTCTCATGCATCCATGATTGCTGATAGAGCTCAATCATGTTTCTTATACCCATGAGAACAGCATCAAATAGTCCTCAAATGCCATCAAAAGTTTGGATTTCATAATGGTGCTTTTCCACTGATTTCATTGCAGAGATTTCAGAACAAACTCACACTTGACAGCAGGATTTGAGAACACTCATATCAGACTTTTCAATGTTTCGGTGTTCTGACTGACTGTATTATGTAGAACTTTTTCTGCTTTTAAAAAGACAAAGTGTATGTATGTGTGTGTGTTGACAGTGCTGATCATGAAGACCAAGACATCATGATGTTCAATCGCATGATGCTGCCATCCTATTACGGCCTGCTGCGACTGTGCTGCCAGCACTCTCGTACCTTCACACGCCAGCTGGCCTTGCATCAGAACATCCTGTGGGCCTTCAAGAACATCACCCCCTATCCATCCCAGTACACCCATGTGAGTGTGGATTGTCTTACGGGCAGTATGTGCAGTCAGCATGTCTCTCTTTGTATTTGATGATTTGTGTCATATTGGACTTCGACTTATTTGATGATGGGGATGTGTCATTACAGTCTTGTTTTGAGAAAGCTGTGAATTAAAGGTAGGATATGTTTTACTCTGTTTCTGTGAATTTGAAATTTGGTCGGTTCTTCTTAAACAGTCCATTACCGGCACAGTTTCATTTTTATCAGCATCTAGTCATCATGTGTGTGAAACATGATTAAAAATGAAACTCGTTTTCATGTCTCATATCCATGTACACACCATGGTGGGTCTGACTGTTTCAGGCGGTGGAGGAACTGTACAAAATCATGCGTCTGATGTCTGCACGCTACGCTGACAGCACCGAAGATGAGCTGCGGGCAGTCAGCAACTTCCGCCGCTCTACCATTCTGATGTACAACCGAGATCTGGAGGCGCGCACCCATTGGCAGACACTCATTGCGTAAGTCTGCTCCTTGATTGTTTGTTTCTGTCAGTATAATCTTATTGTACTCTGTTGGTATTAATATTGGTATTTTGTGTATAAAGAAAAATCATCAGGACTATTGGTGGCAAATATATGAGAAGTGTATCGTCACGTTATGTAAACTGCATTTTAGAATCGGTAAGCGAATCATTCTTGATTATGCTTTTTCATTCTTCCACAGCTTCAAACTCCTCTCTCACATTATTAAATCTTTCAATTATTCCTTTTTAATAAAATTGTTTGGAGGGGAAAAGAAAATAATAACTACTTGGATCCATCTGTGAACATAGGTGTGTGTGCATGTACTACATCATTGTAGCAATGATAGCATTCATGTTTTACATCCAGTCTTCATCAACCAGTGCGTGTTTTCAGAGCCTTCAAGATTCTGGTGGAGACGCAGGAAGAACAGTTGTTGCTGCTGTACCACAACGGGCTTACTACGCTGTCTGAGGTCAGTGATTGTTATTATTTTCATAAAGGTTCATGCGCACTTCTGTTGGTGGTTAGGTAATTATTATGATATCGTATTAGATTATATTGCATTTGTATCACATAGAACTGCAGTAATTTCTGTAGAAGCCACAAGGACCTTTCATTGTATGGAAACAGGTACAAAACGCTTTTCATAGCATACTTCTGGGGGGAAGGGGGTGGGTGTGGGATCTCGAACAAAGACAGATTGCAGGGCTGCTTTAAGCCATGTCCTGTCCCCTTGGGGTTCATGAGAAAAGTCTCAATTAAGGGGTCTCTGGGGATTTACTGCCATTCCCATCCTCCTTCACCTCTCCCCCCTCCCTCCTCCCCCACCCGCTGAAGACAAATCTCTGCACATGCTGAAGACAATGTAAATTAATTTGGTATGCGGAAGGGTTCTTCTGACGCATGAAAGAATGTCTAATCGCTATGCAAATGTAAAACCTTTTTTTTCCCCGGTTTTCTGGGTGTGTGTGTGTGGATGTGATGTGTTTAGGAACCACCACTCCCGCAGTCACCCTGCCTAGAGTTAATTGATGAAGTGCAACAATATGTATGTGTTTCTTCAGAAATTTTTTTTCTTACATATTTATCCTGTTACATATATTTATACCATACCATGCTCCTAGGCCACTATGTAAAACTTGTAATGTGTATATATATATAAATCACAGATTTAGGATTGTTTTCCCTCTGCAAAATGATTTTAACTAAAGTATGAATATTACTGTCAGTATTATCAGATAATTGTTGGTTGACCAAAGGAAATGCATGGTGTTGCTGTGGTTTCAGTCCTTCATTACTCTGCACGTGATGTACCATGAGGCAACAGCGTGCCATGTGACCAGCGAAATCACAGACCTGCTCACCCTGCTGTACCAGTGCCTGAGGACTGTGCGGGAGTGTAATGAGAAGAAGGGTGAGCTGAGATACGAGCGAGGTGCGTAATGGATGTCTGCTGTGTGTTTTTCTGTATGTATGTGCGTACAGTTATGAGGGAGAGCGTAAGAGATGAGGCAGTGTAACTCTCACTCCAACCTCATCTTGTAAGCTCTCCCCCAAAGCTGTCACTGTCAGTCATTGTACTGCTCTTCCTAACCCCTGTGCGAGTGCTGTTACAGTCAGTCGTTATGCTGCTGTGCTAGATTTGATTTTACAGTTTCCATAGTGCTTGTTATAATTATGTCATTGTCATGTCCATCTTACAAAAAATCTTTTAAGGAAAGCAGGTAACTTATGAAACGAGAGCATTCTTAGAACTTTGTTCCACACATATTTACATGTAATGCCAGCATGCTAGCACTCTTTTGCACTTGCATACACATTCATATAGATAGTTATTAAAGTGAACACTCGGTACACATATATAAGCACACACACACACATACAAGCACACATGTATACACATGCATTCACACATACATTCTCACGCTTTCTTTCTCATGAGCACACACAGTCTCTCTCTCACACACACACACACACACACACAACACACAATGAGTGTATTTGTGTTGTAACAAACAGTCCTTTGGAAGAATTGTGCATCTGTATTGCACTAACATATTTCAGTGTTTGTGTTGTTGCTGACTCGGTATTCACAGTAGCATATGTGAACGAGGAAATTGGCCTGTTTCAGCCCAGTACGCTGGCGAGATGAAGGGAATCATGATGAACTGGAAGGAACGTGGTGAGGTGGTAAAGAAACTGCTGACCCTGCTCAACTCCTACACGCCCAATGATGTCCGCACAGTCTGTTTTGGTAAGTGGCTGGCTGTAGCCGTGTAACCCAACACTATCAACAGTATTGCTGTAAGGATGACGCTTGGATTGTTGGGGGGATTTCACGACTGAAAGTAGTTTTACTAGGTACTTAGCTGTCCAAACAAATGTTATATCCCCATTTGGCATGGATCATCACCATAGCATCAGGATCATGCCCCACACTCCCTCCCAAATAAAGTTAGAAGAGTGAGCTAACTTACTGTCTACTTCCAGGTAGCCCACAAAAGTAAGTGCCTATAGTGAGTCAATTTCATTAAAACATGGACCCCCTGTGAGGGACGAGAGGAAGAGTCGAAACATAAAACAGGAAAAGTATCTCTGTCTACCAACAAAGCATTGGACACAGCGGTCCTAATTTTCCAAAAATGGGAGCATCAGTATCATCACCTTTACAACACTTGTCTTCCTCCATGCCCAAGTCATGTTTTTTCCACCCTCCCACCAAATTTTCCTGTCTGCTGACGGCCAGAGGATGACTCACAGCCAGGGTATACCGAGATTGGCCCTTTTGCTGCAGGGACCCCTGTCCAATCATCTTCAATAGAGAAACTGCTCAACTCTCAGCCTTGCAGGGCAAGCAAGATAGCACTTCCCTGAACAAATCCCCCAGCTTCTCCTCTTCAACTGCAAGGCGCTGAGTGGTAGAGATGGGGAAGGGAGGGAGAGACACTGGCCTGTCCCTGCAGACCTCGGTGTCTCTGTTGAATGAATGTGACTGGGAGAGGTGACCAACTCTCTGATCAAAGCTGGCTAACCATTGTGCAGGGTGACCTGAGTATTGAACTTGCATATAAACACCCAGTCACGCTGGCCTAATCCTAGTTGCTAGATGAACGAGGGGAACAGTGAACA
>LFLW010062585.1:7688-21350 GCA_001262575.1 Conus tribblei | reverse complement strand
ACACACACACACACACACACACACACACACACATTCATAAAGATGTTAACATCTGTGTATGTTTCTCACACAGAAAAATGTTTAGACAGTTATTGTATTTATAAGTGTAAATTAGCTCAGCACACTTTTGAAATTAAGCAGCAGGGTTCATTCTTAAACAAGAGAAGCAACATAGCACAAAAGGAATCACAGTGCATCACATAATCATTGTCATATTCTTTCTGAACAGCATTCAATTATTGATGGAAATGAGTTACAAAAAAATCAAGCATTTGTTGTGCTGCCAAACATAGGTCTGGCAGAATCATTTTAAGTTTGTGTTTTTGCCATATGGAACACATTCACAAGAATTATCTGCTAATGTGCCAGATTTTTTTTTGATACATCTCATCATTTGTGAGGTTATCTTTCTTTTTCCCTTGGTTACTTATTATGCATTATTAATATGTTCAAAACATTTACAAAAAGAAAACTGTTTAAATTAGAAGCAAAGTATCTTTGGTCAGTCTGTTATCACCTTAGACTCAGTTTTGGACATGAAAATAATAGTAAACAAGGTTTTTGTTGTAATATTGTGATTTTGGGTTGACAAATGTGGGCCCTCTGGCATCTGGATGCCTATGTAAGTTTCTAAACCAAAGAATATTTGAAGCTATATACTATGCTCCATGGTTTGTCCAAAGACTGTTCATAGATTATCCTTGGCAAGTTTTAAAATGAAAAGTACCCTTTAGTTTTGGCAGTATTTTGCTGAAAAGTCTCAGCATCATAGATAAGATTGGAGAGATGTGAGAGCATGCATATTGTCTGCTATACAAGAACTGACTAAAAAAAAAAAAGAAAAAAAAGAACAACTGCAACTGAAAAGTTAGCTGCAAGCTGAAATTCTGTTTACCAGGAAACGTTTTCTTCAGAATTAAGACATTTCTGCTTTCACTGTGCCCATTATTTTCCCTGTTCTTCTGTGTTAAAAACCATGTATGTGTCAATGCAGAAACAGATTTGTTATGTATGCCCTTGGTATGTTCAGGAGAAAGTTCCTTCAAAATATCACCCTTCATTGGCTTGAATGGTCACATGTTCCTGCTTTTTAAATGTACAGAGAATAACAAACCCAGTTCAAACTGATTTCACTTCCACTCGCCCAGTATCTGGTATCATCAGGTTCCAAAACAGCATGACATAGCCATATGTTATGTTGGTTCTCAAATGCATCTTGGCCATGGCATTTATGGTAGATACAAATTGCCTTAATTAAGCAAGATTAATCAAGATGTTATTCCTCCCACATATATCTTTATCCACATTTCTTAAAATTAAAAGAGAAAAAAACAACAACAACAATCAGAAGCGCATACACATGTCACGCACACACAAAACACATGCGCAGAAATGAAACCTGCAATCATGCATGCATGCTCTCTCTCTCTCTCTCTCTCTCTCTCACACACACACACACACACGCACACACACATACACACACACAAACAGAGAGAGAGAGATCATCTCTGATCTTTCTCACACACTGGCAGAAGGATTTGCTGTGTCTTCCCCATACCCTGCATAGCAGTTACAAGAATAATTCCAGTGCAGGCATAGTTGCATATTCCTTGGCAGTCATATTAAATTAAATTCAGGAATCATTTATTTCAATTCAACGCAGATTTGTAGTTTTCATAATAACTGTCATCCATGCTTCGATACAGTCATGCTATCACTACAATGAGGATCAAAGGTTGTTGGGCTGTTTTTGTCATTGTGAATTGGTATGAAAGCGTTAAATATCATCACAAACCATTTATCATCATTTTTGTGTGTGCAGTGTAGATGGATGTGTAAGAAATTGTTTATACTGACCAGTGGTCATCTTCTTTGGTAGTCGTACTTCCAAAATGGCCACACCCCAGGGCCGAACATTAACCAGAAACCTCAATATAGCTAGAATGTAAGAAAGATTAGTTCATCATTTTGATTGTTCAAGCAAGTGACATCACTTCAAAGCAGAGTTAAAAAACTAAAAAACTTTCCTTTTTTCAGCTGCTACAAATATTTTTTTTATTTTTTTTTAAGACGGCTGTACAAACATAACTTTGATGTTGTGGCACAAAAGAAATTAGACAAGAATCCTTTTTTTTTCATTCTGCTTCCTGTTTGCCTTTTACAAGTCTGATTAATTTAAAGGGACCACTTGAATGGGCACTTCCATACAACATCCATACAACATGATTCATTCGGGGACTCTGACAGAAAATGCTAATTCCATATGGCAGAATCAGTTTTTGGATCAATCCAATGCCAATATTACCCCATATATGATAACCAGTCAGAGTGCATACAACAATTTTCATTTGCTTGTTAGAAGATGATGGCATATTTCTTAATGATGCTAGTCTCACTTATGACATGCACTATAATAAAACATTTGTACTGTGATGTTGTACAATGAAAGGATGCAAGTCATGGTGATGACATGCACATCAATGATACAACTACATCGATGAAGTGCACACCAATAACGCAAGCCATTGAGCCATCTTTACCAAGATAACAGATTTTTATCATTGTTCTGCCATCTAAGCAATGTTCAGATATACTGATGAATATTGAGCATGCATCCATGGCACAGCCTGACATTGCAGAATTGTCTGTTAGCCTCTTTAGACAGAATTTGCATGATTTATTATGTGATCCCCAAGGCAAAATGTGTTTATGTCAGTGATCTTCTATATCCAATCCTATATCGCTATCTGCTGAGCAACTGTATTTGTAGTACATATTCATAAATTAAATAGAATGGTGCTGTAATCAGTTTATGTGTCAACATGTTTAGAACATTTGTTCCTTATTATGAAATAATAACTGCTGTATTCTGTGTATTTTGAAATATAGAATATACACAAAAACTGTTGTTTAAATCACTGAACTTTGGTGTAAAGCATGTGTGTTGCATGTTTGATTTGAACTTATCATTTATGATGTGATTATGGTTGATGTTCACACAAAGCAAGCTTAAACTGACAAGTGTAGCATCAGTGAGGATCTAAATGATCTTTGAATGGGAGGAGCCAGACGCATTAGGTGAATAGTACCTCATCACCTAATCATCATGACAGAACTCTTCTGCCTGAACTGACAATTCCAGTGTAGTCTTTCATATACTTTTTTAAAAGTGGGGGGGGGAGGAGGGTGCTGGTAACTCAACTTCCAACTTTTCATAAAACCAAGGGGAGGAGGGGGACTATCATTTTCCAAAGTTTTAGAGGGATGCCTCTCGTTGGATTTGAATCCCAGCAGTACAAAGGAAAAAGGAGGGAAAGAAGCTGGCAACAGAAGGGCGTTTAGGATGCAGCCTGGCGCCCTAGGAGTGTGAGAAGTTTGGGGCCAAAGCACTTGTCTGAGGGAGGTTTCCTTTCTGAAGACCTTCTGCTGTCAGGCTCTTCCTAAAGTTTCTTCCTACAGACTCAAAGCCAGAGTATTGACTTCTGGGTATACTCAGTAAGATGTCCGGAAAAGACCGGATGACTCTGGGTAAGACCAGATTCGTGGGCTGGCTCCATTCCCTGCCTTTCTTTAACTTGCTATTAGAACCAAAATCAAAGTATGCTCCCAGGATTCACTGGAAAAAAAGGAGAGAATGATGAATACATCAGCGCCAACCTAATCATGACAAAATCCATAACGGACTATAAGTATTGAACAGGTGGAATTCTCACGTGTCTGCGTCTACTGAGCACGGCATGAAAATCCACAGAATGAGACAGGGCTGATGAATGAACAGCAGCGCATTGCAACAGCAGGTAAAATGTAAAAAGAAATTTAAAAAAAAAAAAAAAAAACTACCAGAATTCAAACCTGGGTGCCGAGAACATCCATGCTGAGTATTGAGACAGGGAATTTGTACAGGCTCTCGATGATAAATGCCAGAAACTCAACATGCCATCCATAGGTGCAAAAATGGAATGGAGGAAATTAGTTTGATAAAATAGTCCAAAAAGTGGATGTGCTGATAGGAAAGAGCCCAATGGGGCACAAACTAGTCACATTTGGAGACACTGCATAAGGAAACTGTAGTGATGCCTAAGGAGTGAAACAACCAAAACTAAAGACACCTCAAAATCCAGACACAGTGAGAGATGGATAACATCAAATATTAATAATAGTAATAATAATGTTGATAATAATCATGATGAAAGAAAAAAATTTTTTAAAAGGAATAAAAAAAAAACCCAGATGAATGCTGCCTCAGAAGCTGAGAAGAAAAGATTGGAGAAGCCCAGGGAAGACCTGAAGGCACAACACAGTGCCCACAATGAAGTAGAATCGGCAAGAAAGAGGAGCTAAAACAAGAAAACCTAAAATTGCATCCTTAGAGACCCCTTCCAGTTCGCCAGGAAACTATTCGAGCAGCCAAATTATGTCACATTCACAGTGGAAGAAACTCTAGTACAGCATCTCAGGAAAACATATTCCGACCCTCAGAGCGAAGTACCACATGAAATGCAGGGCTTGGTGCAGCCTGCAGTGCCAGAGAAAAAGTCTAAGGACATGCCACCAACACTGGGTAAGTCGTTAAGAAAGCTGGAGCGAAATCTTTGCCAGGACCTAATGGGATTCCACAACTGCTGTATAAGAAATGTCCCAATGCCGAAAATGCTGCCTGACTGATTTCATTATGCAAGACTCCTTGACAAATATTGGTCATAATGTATAATAAATAGTGATTTCCCATTGTCAATACTAGTGACTGAGAGAGGGATGTGTTAATGCATTAGTAAAAAGAGTCTGTATGAGCACTATCTCACGATTTTTTTTGTCAAGTTAGTTTTCACCAGATTTGTGCACACTGTCTAAACCCAAGGAATAGGAGGAGGGGGGGAGGGGGGGGCGATAATTTTTTTTCCATGATATAGTATCTTAATTACAGTGAAACATTGCAACTGTTATCTTTTCTCCTTCCTCCATGATTTTCTTCCTTGACTCCATAGAAAACTGTATGCAATATTAAACAGGAAAAGAGAAAAGGGAAGAGAAGGAGATGTTCTTTTTTTTCTACTTTTATTTCACCATTTTTCCCTCATAACAATATACAAAACCCTTATAGCACCATGTCATGCTAGAAAATTATTGTTAATGCATGATACATGCTGCATTCAAACTGAATTGTTAAAACGAATGTTTTCCTTGTTTGAATTGTGAAAATATTGATGTAACATGTATTTAAGAAAAATAAAACCTTGAGTGCAAGGGGGAGAAAATTTCCCAATGTCCTTGAGTGGCTCCATAAAATGATGAGGTTGGCATGGGGTTACTTGAAGATCAGCGACCAGTTGATGATAGCTGATGGAGTGCACATTCCCAAAGAGTGATATCAACCAGCTGGGCTGACCTCACTTCTGAACGTCGAGGGGAAAATGTTCTCTGTCATAGCAGGCAGATTGACTAAATACCTGATAGAAAATTAATACTTGGATTTGTCTGTCCAGAAAGGCGTTTCTGTTTATGTAGACCATGCCACTATGATTTGTGAAGCAAACCAAAGAGCTAAGGCAGAGAAACGAGACCTCTATCTTACAAAAACACATGGACCAGTTTCACTGAAGATGGTTCAACTGGTCATTAAGACGTATCATGCCCCAAAGAACATCAGAGATGCTGAGGAAATACTTTCACAGCTTTTCAGTGAGGTTTTCTGCAAAAGAATACACAACAGATTGGATAAATCTGGACATTGGCGTAGAAATTGGTTATGCAATTTCTCCAGTACTGTTTGTGTTGGCACTGTAGGCCATCTTCAACACTGCCACGAGCTCTACAGATTGGGCAGACCTCAGGAATGAAGACCAAAAGCCCCCTCTAAGAGCATTCACACATGACACAACAGTGCTTTCCACATAAAAAAAAGACGAGACACACTAAATATTTAAAAGTAGTTAGACAAGTTAGCTGCTTCATCCTGGATGAAGTTCAAGTCAAATAAACCACGAAGCTTCTCACTGCAAAAAGGAAAAGTAGTTAAAACAGTCACGTTTACTGTTGCCACTAAACCATTCCAACTGTAACAGAAAAATCAGTCAAGAGCCTTGGGAGGTGATATGATGACTTCTTGAAAGACACAAAAAGGGGAAAGGAAATAAAGTGAAAGGCAGAAGAAAGCCTTCATGTAACGACCAATGTGGGCTCCCTGGAAAATACAAGGTCTGGTGTCTGCAGTTCATGCTGATGCTGAAGCTTCTCTGGCCCCTACTGATATATGATATCACCATAGTGATGTGGAGTCCAGAATCAACATACACAAAGAAATAGCGTGGTGTTCCATCTGGTCTCACTGACATTGCACCCTACTGCTGCCAATAAAGATGAAGCTTCCTCTAAAAGTCATCAAGCAGAACAAAGTGGTAAAGCAAGGTTACTAACCGTGTTTGAGTACTCTGAAAACTAAGTTGTGAGATCAGTTTAGCCCAAGCTAAAGACTGGCAGAAAACGAAATGTTCTGGAGGCAGTGGACATGGCAAGGAAAACCTCAAGATTAGGGAAATTAATAACAGGCCACACACAGACCAACAGACAGGGGCTGGGGTCAACAAAAATAAAATGGTGGTCAAAGACAAAAGCGAAAGCAGAGAGATATGGTATTACTGGAGCTGAAAGAAGAAGAGGATGCCAAGAGAAATCGGAAGGCAGTCCAGCAAAGCCAACTAGGACAAAGGAATACATGGGAAAACGCACTCCAAAGAAGGCCATCCTGGAATGGCTCATGATACCTCATAGGGTCAGCTTCATCTTCAGATCTGTATTTGATCTTCTGCCCTAAAATTCAAACCTGGTGAAATGGGGGAAATTAGCTGATCCTATGTGCCCACTCTGTCGTGGTAAACATACGGTGGAACGTGCCCCGATCAGTTTATACAAAGGAGACCTAACCCAGAGAAGGTACTCCATGAATCTACTTTAAATAGTGGAGAGTGGAATGGGAAGCCGTGCTTGGCATGAAGTAATGCGCAACCTTCCATTGGAGATACTCATATGGATGTACTGCCCTGAACATGCAGGAGTTAAAGGAAATAAGAGAGCAGACACACTGGCTGGCAAGGCAATGAGAAGAACTGGATTACAGCCTGGCCGATCTGATGTGATAAGAATTCTGAAGAATCACCAAAGCAAACAAGAGCAAAGCCACTATACCGTAGACCATCTTTCAGATCTGAACATCAAGAGAGGAAGTGGCTGCACATCCATACTTAAAGGAAGAGCAAGAAACATCACCAACCAAACAAACAATGTAATAATCTCAAGGTCAACACTGCGAAGACTCCTTGAGATTGCGGTAAACCCATACTGGGCTTTTCCAATAACGGACACAAATGATCAAACACATACATGTCAACTTGAGATAAGACTTTTAATCTTTTGAACATTCATTTCCCACAATCAAAGGCGTATGCAGTCTCTCTCACATGCACACACACACACACACACACACACACATGCATGCATGCACGCATACATGCACGGAAGCACACGTACATACATATGCACTCGCATACCCTCGCTCCTATGTGCATACACAATTGCAAATGCATGCATCCAGACATGCACACACACATGTGCGCACATGCATGCACACACATTAACGTGTGTGTGCATACACATGCTCGTGCATATATGTCCAAGATGCGTGGTTTTACAGTTTAAAATACTAAAACAAAGTTACCAATTTTCAGACCATCTCCCAAAGCTATTTATGTCATCTTGTATTTTGCCTTTGTTTTGTGTAGAATTTTACAGCTTTGTATCGTCCGCAAAAAATTTGCATGGATTAGTAACTGACTCGGGTAAATCATTTATGTACAGAGAAAAAAGTACAGGACCCAAGCTGCTACCCTAGGGTATTCCGCTTGTCACTTTCTCAACAGATGAGAATTTATCTCTACCGGTATGGGCACCACGCTTAGCAAGACAGGAATCTTTGTTGTCTACAAATACTGCTGATAGTTCCCTGCATATTGCCTTAAGGTTTAGGTTGGATTGTACTATGGCTGGGTTCATTAAGTGCCTACCACATGCGGGGATGATGGAAGAGGCCACGACTGTTGCTTTGGGGGAAGTCCTTTGACATGTGCAAAGGAGAGCCCTCCATTGGTGTGTTGTAATCTCTCCCCCTTTACAGTCGTTGACTCCTACATGCAAAATAACTATCAACATGGGCGGTGGGTGGATGGGATTCAAGCCAGTGTTGTATATCAGAGACCCTGAGACCTACCATACTGATTTTGTTAAACTAATTTGAAGCTACCTGGGTTCATTTTGTGTGCATCCATATTAGGTATTGTGGAGTCTCCTATAATCAAACAGTCCCGTCTGTTCTTCCAGTGATGTTTGTTGGAGACACTGGGGTGGGCTGGGAGTGGCTTTTTGTCTTTTGGTGACATGGACAGGAATGGACTGATGATCAGGTGATGATTGCGATGGATCAAAAGGGTTCATAACTGGGATGGAATAGACGGGAGCACTGTCTACCATGGGAGGGGCGGGACAGGCCTGGAGACTGGTATCAGCTAGGCCAGACGAAGGGAGGTGGGAATGGGTGGAAGAGAGGCTGGGTGCAAAGAGTGTTTTTACTTGGACAGATTTTTGGACAGAGGTGGGACTGGGTTGACTCTTTGGTTGTTGGGTAGGGGTGGGGGGCTTAGACAAGTCAGGTGATCAGTGGTGTTGTCGTTGCTTGATTCTGACTGGTTCCCTTCAAGGCAGCAGAAAAGAGGACAGGGGCAATGGACATGGGAGGTTCACAGGCAGGTTTCAATGGGGGGTACTCGCAAGAGTGGCTGGCTGTTTCTCCAGATCTGTAATAGTTCTTTCATGCTCTCCAACATCAGACTTCAGTGTCTGATTTTCATTTTCTACCGTTTTAGCTTTATTAGAGTGATATGCACAGATCTTCAAAAGACTTTAATTTGTTTTTGGCATAGCTTTTGAGTTCAGTTTTTTATCTGTTCTTTTAAATCTAGAATATGGCTTTGAATATTATTTTCAGCATCAGACAATCTGTGTGTATTGTAGTCCACATTTTCTTGGAAGGTTTGCCATGACCTGATGATCTTGGGGGAGGTGGTCACTTTGACAGGGCGGAGAATAAATCTGTTTGACGATCTTCATCTATGGGCACGTTTGACACTGCAGTGATCAATGTCTGGTTGTAGTTCTGCTCGTTCTTTGACCATCGTTTGGTTACGTGGTTCAGTCGACTCCTCTTCAGGCATACTGGATCAGGAAAGGGTAAGCCTGTATTCGTTTATGAAATGTTTGGTCAATGTCAGCAGATGAGTCACTGGTGGACAGATGACCTACAGTTGGGCTAATTTGGTCGAATTCCTCTATACCAAACGTAGGACAGCCAGCACCTTGCACTAACACTGTTCCCTCGACATCTTCATCACTCTTATCGTGCAGTATCATTACTATTATCTGGCGCCCCTGAACTAATAATCTAATGACAGTTATGGCTATGTTTGATAGTAGTGGGGAGCACAGATTAATTGGGGAGTGCTCACTGATATCAATGACACATTCTTCAAAGTCCCTTGACTCAATGTTGACTGAGAACTGACTGGGCAGATTGTCTGGGTTGTATCTGTGGAGGAGTCACTGCCTCCATGTGGCCAGTTGCTGCAGTGGAATTTTTTCTGTACTGGATCTGCTGTGTCATGGAGTATGCCTGTATGAGTGGTGTCCATGGATGTCTCAGGCCCCGTGAAGTCGGAGCCTGCAGTGGGCGTGTCACACATGGTTGCCTACATGGTTGATAAAACGACAATTGTAGAAACAAAAACAATAGTAGAAAGTATCTGTCAGTCTCTTCACGCAGTCTTGCCGGTCTTTTACACAGTACAGTTATGCCGGCCTCCTTCCTACCTTCTGCTGCGTGTTACATGCTGTTGGCGAGCGTGGCGCACGCTGCCCAGTAAGTTCAGGCAAGATGAGGAAGGAAGCACACACAATTACAAACAAATAAACTGGAATATTTCACTTTGTGCTTCGAGTAGAAGCACCACGCTTTCGGGGGTGGAAGAACTGAACTCCATGAATCATTCTGTGTAAAAATGTAAGCACTCCATTCCGTGAATTGCATATAATAACAGAAAATTCAGGACAGTGATGTGAAGCGTGTCTTCCAGGCACAAGCGCGCGAAAGAGAGCTGATGATGTTGAATGGGAGTCTGTTAAATTTGTTATGTCCAAAGGGTGTATTGAAAGTTGTGAGTTAGAATGAATTTTGATCCAACTTTAGTTGACAATATCCATACTGCGCATCCAGTTTGCTGAAAAACTTTGCAGCAGATATTTTTGTAAGTGCATCTTCCAGCGTGGGCATTGGATAATAGAGACATTTCATTGCTTTGTTCAAGTCTCTTGGGTCAAGACATTTTCTGAGCTTTCCCTGGATTTTTCAACAGTTACCAAGGAATTGACCCATATGGTAGGTTCCCTTACCTCTGTAATGACCTCACTTTCTTCCGTCTTCTGCAACTCTTGTGTTAAGCTTTTCTTTGATGGCCTGTGGTACATGCCTTGGTGGATGGACGACAGGTTTTGCATCATCTTTTAGGTCAATAGGCACTTCACCGTTTACGGCACCTAGTACTGAGAAGACTTTTGGATATTCTTACAAAATATTTGCTTTGGTTGCTGGACTATTTTCAACGGAAAGTACAAGCTTGATCAGTTGTAGTTTCAGTGAGGCCTGTGGATCGAGAACTGCTTGTGATGATGTGTTGGTACATGTAATAAAGTAGGCATTTTTATCCTTTGTACATAATTTTTATTGGTATACAGCCGGTGATTTTCAGTTGCTGGCCTGTACAGCCAGTAAGTCGATATGACCAAGGTTTCATTGCATGTGGGTTTTTCATTTTCTTGTATGCATGTAACAGAGCAACATTGACGAGCACCAGTAGGCCCCTGTCAGTTTTGAACCGTATGGTGTCACCTGTAGGCCTACATGTTGAAGTGTCAGCATACACTTTGTCATTTTTGTCTTTTCCACAAGTAATTGTGTTTATAAACAAAGGTGCCCTCATCGTCACTTCCTTCCATATATTGTGGACTGATCTCTGATAATGTTGTCGCTTTTTTCAGCCATGCAACCTGAAGGCCAATGGGGGAAAAATGACGTATCTGTTCACAAGTAGGACATTACACTGTCTTTTTGTCATATATCCAGTTTGGTTGTTTTCCAAAGTATGAAAGGTTAATCTGGTGTTGTGATTTTTGCTGTGAAACACCATCAACATCTGCAGATGCTTCTTTTTCCATTGTCAATAAGCGTTCTTTTATTGTTTCAGATGTAGCAGTTATTTGTATTGTTTTTTCAGTTCTTAGTTCGTCAGTTTCTGTAAGAAGTTTATCTCGAATTTCATGTGAGATGATGCCAGAGACAATTTTATGTGAACCAGTTTGTCGGACTTGACATACTTGCAGTCTTTGAAAAGATTTCTCAAATCTGTCACAAAATTGTCAAATGGTTCTCCATTTTGTTGCTTTCTTTCTTGAAATGCGTATCTTGCAAACACAGTATTTTTTCTTGGGAGCTATATGTTTTATATTTTTTTAGGAGGATCGTAATAGCTTACCTTTGCTTTCTTCTTCAGATAAATTCCATGAATTGAAAATGTCTCTCCCTTTATCTCCAAGCCATATTTCTTCTGCGTTGCAACGTCTAAGTGATCCTCTGAACATGAGGTCAACAACTTCTCAAATTTCTTCCATTAATCACTAAGATTCTTTGGATGCAAGTTGATGGTTGGGTTTTGCAGTGGTGCAACCATGACTGAAATCCAAAGTCACATGAAACATTAAAATATGAAGCAAATCGGTTAAGTAGGCTATGTTTACATCAGTCTGGGATATGACGATGTTAAGCAAGCCCAGTTGATCTGTAGAAACGGTGTTTGTTATCAATATACTTACTTCGTCGTACCTTAATTATATTAATTTGGTGTTTATGACATCATCTTATAAGCTTGCGTGTGTTTATCCTCGGCTATTTATTATTTTGGAGTCTCCAACAGATTGTCTTTGACATCTCGTTAACCGTTGGTTGCCCAGACCTGGGGGTATCACGTACTCTGGATGATAAAAGGGTAGTCACAGTAATTAAAGAAATGCCAGTCCTCGTCGCGCGATCGTCGATCCGACCGACTCTATCGAATGGTACAGATGAATGTCTTTGAAGTTTTTGATCGACTCTGGTAGATGTTTTGATACGCTGATGTAGGCCTACATTAAACAGGCTTCTTATTTGGATCCATTGGCTGTTTGATTTCATAAGATCTGTATTAAAGTCACTGAATAAAACAGTTTCTTTAGATTCTAAGGAAACTTAATCCATCATAGTAACAAATTCATCGACCCAGTTGACTCTTTCTACTGGGTTTCGATCGCAAAACCCGCTTCCGGTTTGTACAGTGCAGCTTCTATTTCCACTGCCTCTATGTCAAGCTGTTCTAGGCTGGAAAGTTGCTTGAAGCTGAGAGATTCACTGACATACAGAAGATCTGTCTCTTTGTCTTTGGTAGGGTCTTTTCGAACAATATAACCTGGGATAATACATCTTCATCACTAATGTAGTATTTAGTCTTGATTCAGAGAGACCCATAACGTGGAATGGCTTTTAGTGGTTCGATATTAGGGTCTAGATATCAGATATCTTATTGACTGCACTATTGATATTTAAATGACAGATTCTCAGTCCATCTCTTGATTGGCCATGAGTTTGGTTTGTGGTCATTTCATGATTTTTTTTTGTTGTTCGCAAACACGATACTGTGAGACAGAACAAAAAAATCGAACCGGCAGTTTTGATATAACACATGCAACTGGGAAATATGGGGTGACCGAGAATAGGCAGTAATTGTACACACAGCTAATTGCTGGTAGGTTGTGCAGAACGAAGCACTGCAGGACTGATGGACACAGCTCCTGAATGCTGCACGCACAGAATCACCGACGTATATGAATCTGATCACAGATTTATGCTGCGAACCAAATTCCGTAAATCCAAGTCTGCTACAAAAAAAAGGCGACGAAAGCACGAATGCGTTTTACATATGGAAGGCTATCAAAACAGTCATATTTACAGAACGCAAAGAAGATAAACACGAAGTTTGTCTGTCACTCAGTATGTCCAAGTCTGGCATAGCAAAGGCAGTGAATGCACAGATGTGTCACAATTCATACCGTCAGTTCACATATTTCTGAAATATGTGGTGAAATGTCTGTAATAATACCAGTGAACCAGTACTGACACAAAATATTTCAACACAATCAGTATGGTGAGCGCTGTCAATAACAATATGTTGATATGAAGAGGATAGTCTTCACGCTGAGAACATAATGACAAGCACAAGTGGTATGCAAGGATTAGTGTTCCCCAAAGGAAGAATGAAAGTATCACACACACACACACACACACACACACTCTCTCTCTCTCTCTCTCTCTCTCTCTCTCTCGATATAGTAAGCTTATATTTCCATATGGATCCAGCCCACCCCCCACCCCCACTCTCTTCTTCCCCTTCATTATTACTATTTTTCATTTCTCTTCTATTTCCATTTGATGTTCCACTATAATTACATGACCGCTTTGTTTGCTTGCTTGTTTGC
>LFLW010061891.1:11159-28108 GCA_001262575.1 Conus tribblei | reverse complement strand
GGGGGGGGGGGGGGGGTGAAAAGCAACAACATAACATGCATATGTTACTGAAAATGCTCTCAGAATATTAGAGACGTTTGCGTTTTTGTGTAATATTTGTTGTTGTATGTCTTTGGGTTGATGATTTTTGGTTTCTGTTGTTTTTTGTTATTTTTGGGGTGTGTTTGATGATTTGGGGTAGGAGACTAAGAATTCAAGATTTTGAAATATGTTCATGGCTTGATTACTGCTCTGTCTTAGTACACACTGTTTCAATAATTGTTCTAACATAATCAAGAAAAAAGCTTTCAAGATTAGTCCCAGCACATTACTGGATGACATATATGAAGCACTCTTATGGTCTCTGAGAGGCTATTAGAACAGAGATGGTTTTTTTGTTTGTTTTGTTTTGTTTTGTTTTTTAGTTTCTGGGGAGGAAGGGGGGCTAGGGGAGATGGGGGTGGTGAAGTCTGAATTTCTTTGAGTGAAGTAGGACTTTTCATGGTTCGTTCCAGCAGGGACATTGAAGTCTGGCTTTTATTGAGTGAAAGAGGGCTTGAGCTGGTTCATTCCAGTTGAGACATCAAAGCTGTTGGACAGGCGTGTATCTGCAGTCAAGGTAGAGACTTTGGTCTGCAGAGATTTTGATCTATGCCCATGGTTGACGCCTTGAGATGCTTACTGTAGTTGTAGTGCAGTGCCTTGATCGAGTGTTTCGCAAGGCAGTGTGAGGAACCTGCAACTTCTTTATTTTGTGTTTGTGTTCGCCACTAGGTCCATTGTGGACTGGAACATTGTTCCAATTGTTCAGTGGTAGACTGGGGCAGTGCATTGTATGATGACGAGACTTCATATCATACCTGTCTGCAGCAGTTGCGAAAAAACACTGACAGCCATTACTTAGTTTTAAAGAGAACAAAAGTGATGAAATTTATGGAAAAAAAGAAGTTCATGTTCTAGGGTCTAAGAATGTTTTTCAATTGAATTTTTCAGTACAAATCCTTACGGACTGCGGCTCTGACAACTACTAACAATGGCGTCACAGGAATTCCATCGGGAGTAGCCAACGATGAAGAAAGTGACGTCATGACCACATTGGAGAAGTTAGAAGCAGAAGCAAAGGATGTAAGTTGTAGAAGCAAATATGTTCTTTTTGTTGTGGGTGTTTTGTGTTGTTTGTATGGGTGAAACTTTTCTTACTGGCCCCCAGACTGGTACAAGTACTATACGGTTTTGAGCGCTCATACAGTTTAACACATTTACTTATATTGATTTCTTTTCCTGCTCAATAGTAAAATGATGTTAAATATGTGTAACTTCTGTTGGAATGTAAATGTGTGGTTATCCTTCTGTATTTGCTCTCTGTGATTGACAGGTTCCTTACTGTCCCTTATTTCCTGTCATACCACACCCAGTCACCAACAGATTGTGATGTTCACTGACAGTAATGTATCTGCCAGGCAGATCTGAGTTATTTGATTTGTCCTAGAATTCCAATGTCACACAGCTCGCCAGGGATACCTCCACCCATTTACTCCACCTCCATCTTTCCATGTTTCTTAGCCCGTACTTCAGAACACCAATCGAAATTTGTTTGGAAATCTCACAGGTTTGTATAGCCAATGATCGATTTGGAAGCCAGTCATGAACTTCCGTTGACTTGCCAGAAGCAACTGTGATCATGAGCATTTAGTGGAGAAGTTTCTGTTACCCAAGGCTAACTGAAAATCACTCTAGAACTTCAGATTCAAACATACAGAGAAATGCTGATGTTTTGTACAGTCAGTAATCTGCATGTATGATGCACAGTGTGCTTGCTAGATTTTTTAAAAGAAAAATCCTTTGGATTCATCAGACGTCGTGGTAATGTTTGATGTCACAAGAACTCCGCCTGATGTTGATTAGAATGGCCAAAAGGTGGTCAGTTTATTTCACAAGTGCTTTGTTACAGGTCAGAAACAATACTCTATTTTCCAATTTTCTGGTGGGCAAAATATCACCATGAGCTTTGCAGCTATTGCAAAGTGAAACTCATGATTGAACCTGAGCTATCTATGTTGCACTCTCAGTGTCTGCCATTTGTCTTCCCCCTGAGTTATCTTTGTTTTACTCTTGGTTTCTGACAGGTTGTGTTCCACCATAACTCCATAAGTCTCTCTGTCTGTCTGTCTTTCTCTGAATTTGACCTCACTATACCCCAAAATATTGGTCGTTCTGTGTCACTGGTGTATAGAATACTATATATATACAGAGAAAGAGAGAGTGAGTTTGCGTGTGTATATTCACATCTCTGTGTGTGTGTGTGTGTGTTCCTCTTTCACTACAGTATTGCTCTCTGTTTCTGTCACCGACTGTCTGTCTCTCTCACTATTTCTCTGTTCCTCCCTCTTTCTCATTTTCTGCTTTGTTAGTTTGTAATCATGCACTGGTCGTTGCATTTTGTGTTCTTGTTAGTATGTTTATGTGCATGAATTCATGCATTGGCTGTTGCATTGTTTCTTTTTGTTCACAGTTGATTTGTTTGTTTCTTAGCCCAGAGGGCTGGATATACAAAAGAAGAGTATTTGTGATGCTGCATGTGAAAATAAGAAGTAATCTCCGGCCATTTAGGTACAAGTTTTCATAATTGTACTACCTGAGTTTAAATGGACATGTTTCAGAGACAATGAAAGTAATGGATTTGTCTTTGGATGTTTGTTCAGAATGATCTCAGTTTCTTGATAAGTGTTAAGTTCATTTTGTAAGATGTTACTCTTCTTCATGACTTCAACATACAGCATCACATTTTATCTATTGCCTTCTTAAAATTTGTCGGTTTCTTCGTTCTCGGACATTCATAAAGTTCAGAGTCCATCTTGCATTGTTATCCTCCCCTTCAGTATGCCAACTCTTTGTCATCAGTTGCTCTCTCATCTGCCCCTCTGTGACTCACTTTTCTCAGTATCTCTCCCTTTGTCCCAGTATCTGATTCACAAGACACACAATCTCTCTGTCACTTGGTCTCTTTCTCCCATCTGTCATCTTCCTTCTTTCTGTGTTGTCTGTCATTTCCTTCACTCTTGCTTTCTGTCCATCACAGAGGCAGGCCTTGTGCGAGCGTTATGCCTCAAAAACCAAGAGAGATCTCTTTTTTACTTATGGGCTGAACAAATGTCTGGTTACCAGGGAAAACAAAATGTTACTTTAATCTCCTGCTGTCCCTCAAGTTTCAGTAGGAACATTCAGTTTAATATTTTAGCCTGCTAATTCTATGTCATCTCATTTGAGTCAACCGATCCTGTACTCCCACCCACATCTCCCTGTCCAGGCTGTTGTATTTCCATAGTAAATTACCAGGTTACTGATTTTTCGCTCTGTGTGTCTTTCTCTACCTCTCTTCACACACTTACTGTGAATCTTATCTTTAAGATCTGTGCATTAAATTTGAAACCTGTGCATAATAGAAACTCAGTTGCGTGTTATCAGGAATACTGGCAGGCGACATTTGATCTAAAAGCACTTCTGCTTGAGCCCGTTTCTCAGCACATTGCGCTTCTGACGTCTCTTATGGCAGGCAAACATAGGCTGCTCTTGAATTTTTGCATCTATGAAACACACTTATGTTGTTTGACTGGAAATGCACAGGTGTTCAGTTTCCTGTTGGTTGTGGTCCCCATGCATATACAAATCTTACTGCGGAAGACAGCCCAGTGAGAAGTGGTGACCATCACTCCTTACTATGCTGTCCCCATGGACCTATGTGGTCCATTAAGTGGACCTCTTTTACCCTACATCTAGTTGATTTGATAAAATGGTGTCTTGTAACTAAACAGGACTTGGCATAATTTGATTCTAGTGATATTCGCTGTTCATCAGCAGAAGTCATCACAAGAATATTAGAAAAACAATCACCACTTTTTTTTTGTGTTGAATGTCAGTGAAGCTTTAAAATAATTGTGTAACTGCCAGTTTTCACCCAGAGTTTGTGTTAAGGGTAATTATTTTCTTTTGTTTTATTTTTATAGATTTGCGACAGTAATTCGGTTTTATAATGCTTCTGTGCTGATGTGTGTTGCATTTTGTTTTCTTTTCTTTCAACTTTTCTTTTTGTTGGTTCTCTTACATCTGGAGCATGCTAATGACTTGTGTGGTATGGACTGGCATTTCTCAGTCTTGTGTCTGATGTTCATATTCTTCCATCTGGAGAAGGTACATAGCTAGTTGAAATGTTGATACTGTAATAAATGTTTACTTCTTGTCTAGTTAGTGAGTACTTTGTTTTGAGTTCTGATTATACTGCCTATAGTATGTGCATGGTAAGGCGAAATAAGGATAAAAGCTAATAGGCACAGTGGTCCCAGCCCCTCAAAACAAAACAAATTAAAAAAAAAAAAAAAGTTTGATGTGCTCTCCACCATGTATTTTGTCCTTGCAGCAGTGCATACGGTAGCACAAGAGAAAGAGGAGGCAGTCTTTTCACATCGTGTGTATGTTGTGCAAGTCTTGACCATTACACATTTCTCTTTGGTTCACCTTTCTTTTTCTGGTTTTTTTTTTATTTTATTTTTTTTTACTTGATTTCACATTTTAATCATCTTTCGTTACTTTTTTTTTTATAATTTGAGTTGTTTGGCATTATATCTTACAAGTTTGGGTTTTTTGTACTGTGTTCTGTTCTTATAAAAATGACTGACTTAACGATGATGAAAGTAGTATTGGTTCTCGGAAATTACATAGAGTGGCTTTATGTTGCTCTTGTTTCTCTATCGTGTGTAAGTATGGATGAAATGTGGTTATTTATGTTTGGTTGCTTTGTTTACAAGTTGGCTTTTATACACTGAACTGAACAAAGAAGCGCTTTCTGTTTGATCCAGGCTGGTTTCACATGCAATCAAGATGTATGTACAAAGTTTGGTCTCTTTCTGTGTTGTACAAATAATCTTTTGTTCAGAGCTTAGTGACCTCTTTCCAAACAATGAGCCTACTATTTTTGTTTCATTTTTTTTTATAATGATTGACTCCTGTAGAGTCGGCCCTGTGCATTTCCACTGTAATAAACTAGTAGAATTAACTCTTTCATTTTATTTGCACACTGCAGTGAACATTTTCAACATTGTGATGATCGGATGTGTAGGTGAATGGTGTGTGCATGTGTGTGTTCCTTCCAATTTCTAGACAGTTTGATTTTTTTCTTTTTGTTTCTTTTTCTTTTTTCTTTTTTTTTCTTTTTTTTTTTTTTTGTCGGTCAGATAATTTCTGTATGTAGATCTGAAAAACTCGCACAGTTTATAAGGAAAGTAAGTGATTACAGAGTGCAGAAAAGAAGAATGTGAACAAGGTAAACAATGCAGAGAATTTTCTTTTCAAAGTTTAAAGTGGCAGGGGGTATCTCTAGAGAGCCAGTCCAAGTTCATTCAGTAGTAGACCACAGTTTTGTCATTCTGCTTACGATAACCAGTTTAATGTAATTAATGTGTGTGTGTGTGTGTATGTATACATGTGTGTGTATGTGTGTGTGTGTTCATGTGGATAACAAATTAACCAAGGATTAAAATGTCTTTGTCACTGGGATACAGAACTGTTATTCTTCAGACTGCAGTTTGTCAAATGTGTGCATCCTACACCCTTTCCTCTTTCTACTGTGGTACTACAACAAGCTAATACCTTGACACAGGGTCAAACAAGTTCGGAGAAACTCTGATCAATATGAATTTCCAAATTCTTGCTTACATAAATGTAATTGTCACAGTACCAGATCATGAAAAAAAAGTGTTCCTGCTGACACAAACAAGTAGTGCTGGTCTCAGGGGCTCAGTAATTCTGACATGAAATTGTAGATTTCCCTTTAACTTTAGCCAGAATCTCACTGTATTGGATCGAGGTGAAAATTGTGTCTTTAAAGGGAAATGAATCTTAATTTCTTGGACCAGTATTGCAGACCACACGATTTGATCTGTTCAGGTGTTTTTGATGAAATAGGTCAGGCAGCACATATGTTGGCCACAGTTACCCTTGTTTACCCAGTTTAAGTATCTTTCCTGACTAATTTTCCATTTAGCCATGTTAACAAAGGGAATGTGTGTTATAATCCTGTCTCACTTACTAGTCCTCAAGTGTGTGTATTTGTGCATCTTGTAAGCTTATGTCATTTTCTCTGCATTGATAACGTTTGTGAAATCAAATATGCTAGGATCCTGGTTTTTTGACAAATGTTTGGCAGGCATATCCCTTAGAATATGTTGCACGTACACCATGTTCTTCATGTCCTTCAGCATCTGTGTCATGCAGTGTTTCAGAGTAGCTCCAGAGTTCACCATCCCATAGGGCATCTTCAGAAATTCATAGGTTCCATCTGGAATTACAAAAGCTGTCTTAGGAATGTCTTCTTCCGGAGTAGGTACTTACCAGTACCTTTTACAGAGGTCGATTTTAGAGAAATGTTTATCTCCACTCAGTTTTTGGAAGAACTCTTCAGCTGTAAGCATGGTTCTGGATCAAAGATTTTCAGTTTGTGTAACTTTCAGAAGTCCACATGCATGTGGTTTGTACTGTCTTGCTTCATAATTACAACAAAGGAGGCATATGATGAGTCATTGGACTCTCGAGTCACTCCTGTCTTCAGCATATTATCCATGCCCTCCTTTAGAGACTTAGTGGCCACATATGGAATTGGATAAGGTTTTTACTTGACTGGAACAGACCTGGCAAGTTGTGTGTGGTGCCCAACCCACCCTGAAGTCCCCAGGAAACTCGGTAGAACGGTCAGGAAACATATGCATGGCACCCCAGATTTCTGCTTTCAGTTGATCATAGTCTTGTTTCCATCATGACATCCTTCCTGGACTTGTTTGAATGGATTTCACCACGTTCTGGAAACTAACATTTGTTCAGTCTCCTCAGATCTCAGAGAGTTCCATTCTCTAGAAATGAGTTTCTGTTCATACAGAACTGCTGAAGTAACTGTTTTTGGCTTATTTGAATTTTTTTTTTTGTCCTCTTACAATGTATTTCTTCAGCAGATTTGTATGGAACACATTCAGTTTCCCTTTCAGTTTCTGTGGTCATTCAGTCCAGCAATCTACTCAATGACGAAGGGTCCTTTCCACTGCATTAATGAATTTTTGTTGTCAATAGTCAGGGCCACAGGCACTTTGTCTCCTTTCTGGAAATTCCAGGCTTTCTTGTGGTCATAGTAATGTTGACCACACTGCTGGGTCTTTTAAAGTTCATTTCTGGCAAGTTAAAGCATCTCTTCCCACTCCCTCTCATAACTCAAAAGATGAACTGGTAACTGTTCATCGTCTCCGGCTTAACCACTTCTTTGGTCCAAAGTTTTTCCAAGATGGGCATGATTCCTGGCATGGATTTGCCATTAGAAGCTGGAATGGAAAGAACCTGGTGAACTCCAGTGATACCTCCCGATAGGTGAACAGCAGGGTATTGATAAGAGCCTGTGCCACTTCATTGGATGCTCACTTCACAGCTTTTTCGGCATGGATGTCAGTGTCTCATTGATTATTTTCAGCCAGCCCATTGCACTTTGGATGATATTTCAGAGATCCAAAGGCAGAAGATTCTGCAGAAGAAATTGAATGTAAGATAACCCAGTTTGGCCCGTTGATGTTAAGACTTGGAAAGAATCAAGCTCTTGTAAAAAGACACTGTAGTGGGCTTAATGCTGACTGAAATGATATGCAGATAAAAGTTGATTTGATCTTTTGTTGAATCAATCTGGACAGAAAAAAAGGCGACTCTGCTAACCAGTTCAGAGTCTTTTAGTACAGTTGATAATGCACAAATCAAGACTCAGTGACCTTCCCAACAGTCCCAAAACAGAAACGAGTCCTCTTGAAATACTTTCAGTTTCAGATCTCTGTTCTTCCACTCTCACATGCTCTTAGTCATTCATAGATCATCAAATACAAGGTTTGAGAAATACAGGGCAAGGCTGCTAATCACTAATGATGGAGTATTCTAGCATACTTGAGAATGATGATGTTGAACAGCCAGTCAAAATGCATGAAACTTTCCAGAAGGGTCAAGAGCCACCACATGTTACAGCCAGTCAAATGCCTAGAGCATTCAAAAAACAATTCCTTGAAGCTCCTGGCAGGTAATGCCTTATTCTGGTACTTTGAAGAGACCTCAGTAAATGAATCATTACACAGTTTGTGCATGTGTCATTTGGTAAACATATGTTACATTAAACTTAACATCTGCAGAGCAAAAACCTGAGATACATAGATCTGAATCAACCAATGATGATCGTAAGTGAAGTTAAGATGTTTGCTACAGGGATGCTCACACATGCTGGCTCCGTGACTGTGCAGTTCTTTTCATCAGTGGGGGGCTTAGTAGGTGGTGTCCTGGCTATGCTGGATCAGAACAGGCACTGCCACCAACACCACCCAAGTAGTCACTTGTGTGCAGTGCAGTCTCTCCTCTGGTGGGTTGCCTCATAACGACATGCCATTAACTGCTCCCTTCATATTGATGGTGCCAGGGCTGCCGTGGGACAAGCCAGAGTATGGTTGCGGAGGGGAGTGGGAATGAGAGATGTTAGGGTAATGCCACAGACATGGCATGGAAAATGAGGTGGCAAGGGGGAAAAAAACAGGTGTGTTGGTGTGTTACACATGTATAAAAGTAAATACATTGTTGATGCACAAGTTGACACAGACAGTGACCATAACATTATAAACACTATTTTTGTTGCAAGATTTGAACTGGTTGTATTCACATATTGCCACCTGTCACACTTGCATTAGAGTTTAGTAGAGATGGTTGACCACTTCCTGGCTTGACCTAAACATAATTGGTCTGCAAGTGGTGTTTCTGAAGTCTGGACACTGCTGGATGTGAAATCTGTGCACCAGTGTGCCACAGGTTGTCTTCTTTCTAACACAGTGGGTCCAGGTCACATTACTGTAAATGTTTCTGATCTTATGGTAGCATCATCATCAGGAACTACATTGTATGGACAAGGGAATCATTTCCCCCTCACTTTTGTCTCTCTCTTTCTCGCAGTTCAGCTCGTAGTGTTAAATCATTTCAACATTGACATGCAGATACTATGAAGTCTTGAATCTCCTAAATCCCTATATATACACCAGAAATGGTAACAATACATAGCATGTGAAATGAAAACCCAGGGTAGTCATTCGAGACCTTAAAAACAAACAGACAAGAACTTGAGCACACGCTAGTTAGAATTAAGAAGCCCGATTATTATCCCCATCCCATCCATCAAATTCCAAAGTTTTTGGTTTATGCATCTTTTGCTTTCAATAGAATGATGTACATATAAGTGTTGTGATTTTAACGCATAAAACACAAAAGGTATTCCTGTATACCGCCACACCATATTTTAATTGAGCATAAATGTATTGTTTCACACATCATTCATTACTTTCTCTTTCCATTCACTCGTAAACCCACCCACTCCCTGTGTGCGTGTGCATGCATGCTTGAGTGCATGCGTGTGTGAATGTGTGTGTGTGTGTGTGTCCTTGACTGGATGCACATGTGTGTAAAGTTGTGTCAACACATATATACACATGTGTTATTTAAAAGTTTTTTTTTTTAATCTGATATGTCCAGATTCTTCCTTGCTTTTTGATGCTGATGTTCTTGTGGCTTTCTTATGTTGAAGAAGAAAGTAATGTCAGAAGACAGCGTTCAGTCATAGCTCGTGTTCTTTCTTGTACAGCCCTTTACACTTAACACATTCCTGCACATGGGGAACTTGGAATTGCATGTTTTTAATCTCATTAGCAAACACTGAGGTAGTTTTATTAGGTTGGTTTCATCACTCAACCATTTCACATATTTACCTGAGTTTTCTAAGGCCAGTTTTATTCGTTGTTAAAATCACTTGACATCTTCAGTTTTTCACCTTCCTACTGAATCTCTTAGGTCTTATTTTGCGTATTGTTCATAATTCTATCTCTGCACTGTTAGAAGGTATGTACAGTTTGGTTTGTAGTCTTCTAAATTGTAGCCGGTTTGTGTTTTTTTCTTTATTATTCTTTAAATAATTCGTGCACGCACATTCCTGTGAAGCGTGCTAACTGTATTCAGACAAAGACTCCTTTCTTTAAAGTATGTTTTAATTCTTCCTTGTGCACTGTGGTCCTGACGCATGGCATGTTGTTGTACTTTGTTTTAGAGTGTCTCAGTTCAAGAGTGGCTTAGTGCATCCCTGGTATGTTCTTTCCCCCTGATAAAGTTTGACATGTGGAGATCTGTGTTGACTGCCAGCATGATTCAGGTTGTGTGTTTTTTGCTCAAGATGATCAGGATTTCTGTGAAAACTCCAGATTAATTTGATGTAATCATCTGCTTTACCTCCTTTATGTTAGAGGTGAGGTAGACCCCATTGCCCCTTTTCACTCTTTTTTTGTTTCAAGGGTGATGTGGAGTGACAGAGAATGAATGTGGAGTGCAGGCAGTTGGTGGTAGATTCAGGAACCAGAGGACCACAGCCAGTCAATGGAAATGCAAAGGGAATGAAGTCGTTTCTTCCTTTTATTCAGCTTCCGGAACCCTAAGAACATTGTTTCAGCTAACAGTGCTCAGATCTGGACTGTAAAGCCAGCAACAGTGCTGCAGGCAAGCCTGACCTCACCAGGCTGAAACTGCCAGTGGAAAGCCAGATGGCAAAGCCGGCAACATGGTGCCACAGAACAGATCGGGCCAAGCAAGGCTGACGCCGCCAGAAATGTGTGCTTTCTGTCACAGCTTCCATGTTGGCTGGTTCATTGTCTGTTGACAGCATTCACACATATTGGTCATTGATTAGAAACTCAGAACCCAAGGAAGAAAATGAAGTATGTCACGTTTGATCAATTTTAGATGTTTAACATTAAAACTGTAGGTAAGTAAGGCCAGAGAATTAACCCACTTTTGACAAATGTTTATCATGGTTTTTCCTAATTCCTGTAATGAACACTGAAAAGCGTAAAATGTTTTTAAAACAATTAAAAAATGGCAGGCAGTATACTCTTTTCATGCATATAGATTTGATTATCCAAAACTGTGTCCGAGCATAGAACTTTTTTTTTTTTAATTAGCATAAAGCAAGTGGCTTTTCTTCTTTGCCGGATGCCAACATGAATTTTTTAGATACAGCTATCAGCCACAGAGTGTTCTGTAAAAACTGATTGTTGAATCCTAATTTTTGTACAGTATCAGTTGTGCTTATCATAGAAAGGGAATCATTAACAGAATTTAAATTAAAGTCTGAATTTCATTGAGTTATAATTTAGCCTAAATCTCTGACGGTGACAAAGAGTGATATGAAGCAGGCAACTATTAATTGAAGTAGGCATCCCCAGTCATTTTGTGAAATCATAAGCTTGTATGGAAAATACCATAAGCATGCAGTATATATGAAGAGTTCTGTTTGCCTTCTTGAGCTCCCTGGTTTTGAGAGACTGTTTTTATTTTTGTTTTGTTTTTCTGGAAAGGCACCATATTCTCCTTTTTCCAGCTTAGCCAACTCATCGACCTCCAAACCTGTAGCGTCCACACTCGCCTCACCTGACGGATCAGGATTTTTGGTGTTGGCAACTTGGTGTGCGCTTTGCCTTTCACCATGGGCTTTTACTATGGCCCCTGTAACTGAACACCTCTCTCATCTAGGCCGGATGGAGTTGGGGCTGAAGGAAGGAATCCATTACTCTCCCTGCCCAATCTCATGCCATCATTGGCGGTGTTTTACTTGGCTTGCAGAGGAGCCCTGACAGTCACATGTATGTTTTAGTCCGAAACCAGCATCCACCACAGGTGGACAGCTGGAGGATTTTTCAGAGTGTCTGCCTTTGCAGTTTATACAGAGGCAGGCGATGGCCTTGCATTTGCCCCCCATGTGTCCCTTGACTCCACAAGAAGCAAACGAAACCAGGCTAGCTGCTGTAAACTATTTAACACTGTTTCATCCAGTTAGTCCACAGGTGTTCACTGTAGTGACTACTGTTCTGTTCATTACTTTAAGCCCGGTAAATGAAGATGGCATGTAAGAGATTTGAAGAATGGAAGACGTTCTAACAATACTGTCACAGTTCCCATTCCCTTGACTCCTGGTTGCACTCTTAAAGTTTTCTATGTAACAGGTTTCAGTGCTATTATGCCTCAGTGCTAAAAAGTGGATCCTGATAACAGGGATAAAGTAAAAACACATGTTAGGACTAAAACACTGAAAATAAAAAAAATCATTGAATTTCATTCATTTTGTCATACAAATTGATGTGCAGTCAGAAGTTTTGTTGATGCTTTATGGCTGCTTGTGCTTGCTTGCTCTGTGTGTGTGGGTGCGTGTGTGTGTGTTAAGATTATACCGTAAATGTTTTGATTTACTTTTTTACTGTTTGCATTATGATCCATTCTCAGATTTTTACGTGATTTCACCTTTTATTTTCCCAGAATTGCGGAATATTTGCCATAACCACTTACTGCTGACAGTTTCTCCAGACCGAGAGCTACTCTTCATGTCAAATAATTTTACAGCCAAGTCATTACCTTGTGCATTTGCCGTGTTGTTTGGAAGTTTTTGTTTTATCATGATTTAGATTAGCAGTATTTGTAACATTTGACTTGTCGTTGTCCCAAGTATAGTATTTAAAAAAAAAGAACAGGTTTGGGTATCAACACTGCTTTGTTGCAGACTGTTTTCACAGTGTTGTATGTTGGTGAGTTTCTTAATAGGCTGGTCATGAGCAAAGAAGCCTCAGTAAGAAAATGTGAGGATACATTTATGTGTGTATTTTTTCAGTTTTCATTTTTAAGATTTTTTTTTTTCTTTTTGAATTGCAGCTGAGGAAGAAACCTCGAGACAAGCCTCTGCTGCGCCGGAAGTCGGAACTACCACATGACTTGTCAATGGTGCGGGCCCTCGAGACACACAGGCGTGCAGATGAGTTTCTCACCACCTCTTCTGAAGGCAACAGCAACTGACATGGTGGACTTTAGTCACTGAGTCTGCCTCTCCTACCACTCGTGTGTGTGGGTGTTTTGGTTTTTGTTTTTTTTTGAGGGGGGTGGGGGGAAGGTTAATTTTCATTGTCTAGAATTCTCTGTCATATGGTCATGTGCAGTTACTCAGATTCAGTTTGGACTAGGCACCTGACAACCAGTTCTCCTCTCTCAGTCATAAGGTTCACCTCGGTACACCACCACTGTCAATCACCAGAATTATGTAGGGGAAGATAATCACTACACAGCACACGATCAGGCCCGTCCTCCTTTGGACAGTCAGAACTTTAACATTCAGTGTCAGCAGAGGTGAAAAGTGGAAGATGCAATGGTTGATCAGTTCAAATTATGATTCACTGCTTTTTATAGTCGTTATTTTGGGTTATCTCCCCAGTCCTTAATCATGTGACAAAACGTCCTTAGAAAGAAAAGAAAAGAAAAAAAAACAGACCCCCCCTCCAAAAAAAAAAAAATTATGTATTGAATCAGATTGTTAATTGTTGAAATGTTTGGTTCTTGCCATTGATGGCAGGATGTCAGCAAAAATGGTTTGTACCATCCATCTGTTTTCAGCGTTAGCTAGTGGTAATAGTTTGTTTTCCCAGATTGGAACTGAAGTGTGTGAATGTTGTGTACTTGTGTGTCTGTACATGTGAGGCCTGTTCATTCTAACAGGAAGGGATCCTCTCTTGGCTAATATGGGTACAATGCACATGCATGTTTTAATGTGTTATAGATTTCAGTCTGTTATTCTGTTGACTCGTGAGACTGGGAGAGCACAGAAAAACAGACTATGTTATTGACCAGCCTCACATCCTGTTTAATCAAGCCATTATTTTTTACTTGGAAACATTAGGCAACTCGGCACTTAATCTAAGTTGTGTGTGAGAGAGAGAGAGAAAGAGAGAAGCTGGGTCCAGAACTGTGATTATGAGGAGCAAAGTGACAGAGGCCTGTTGAATATGGAACTGTATTTGACAATTCCTCACGGAACACTCTCAACTTTGGGTGTTGTGTATGTTATAGAATGTCTGTGGCAGACAGAACCTGTTTGAATGGGCACAAACGTGAACCTGGCTCATCAGTGCTGTTTTATTGTGTCTTGTGGAGTGTTCATTTCCACACAAGAAATCAGAACCTTCAGATCCTGCTTTGTTTTGCAACATGAGTTAACCTGCGACATGGGTCCAAGAAATCTTCAACATCAGGTGACCTGTGACATGATTGAATAACCATTCCCTGTTAGTCCAGGCTGGGGCCAGGTCAGGAGAAAAATGCAAGTCGGTACCTGTGCTTTGCTTTGTATATGTTCTCTGTGTGATGGAAATACACTGTGCCGGATGAATCTGATAACAAAACATCATTGTCTGCAGTTACGGTCCTTGTGTTAATATCTCAGCTGCCAAGGCCCAGCATTGATGCTCATGAACACGTAGTGAAGAGCAGTATTAAGATGTTAGCTTGTCCTTGAAAACAAGGTGATGAAATATTGCGCTTTTCGATCAGTTTGCAAAATAGTGTTCAGTATTCAGGCATGAAAAGTCTCTTCCTCTAGAACCTGTCTCCACAGTTTCTGTTCTGCATCTCCACTATTTAAAAAAAAAAGTCTTGACTGAAAAAGGTGGAGACGAAATCTCCAAAATGGTCAGAAATTGCCACCAATGTGAACCTGCTGTTCTCAGGTGAACTATTCATGAACAGCATAATTCTCAGTGTGCTTCATTTTGTGATCATTCATCAACACAATCCAGTCACAGCTCCATTGAAATGAAAGTATGCCACAACCCAGAAAGAAAAACTAAAAAGCATGTGAAGCAGTGGAAGTATGACTGGTTTCAAAGGAGGTGTGTAAACCACAGGATGGATGATGGGATCCGAAAGAGAGACAAAATTCCTGAGGTAATCGAAAAGAGAGACAAAGACATTAATTTGAAAGTGTTTTGCCAGACTTGTCAGAAGGTGGTTAACTTTAGCAGTTGTGGCTTGGTTGCAGTTGAAGATCACATCAGCTGATGGCGTATTCCAGTCACCAACGCAGTGCTGCCTTGAAATGACCTGTGTTTGAATTTTGAAAAGTGAAAATTTCAAAACATTTTTTTTTTCCTTTTTATTCCTTGGCACCATGCTTCTAGGTCCTCAGGAATGCAGCAGTGTGTTCTGTTAAAGGTTTGAATTCCTGCCCTGAGTTACTGAGCTGCAGGCCTGACTCATTATGTCTTGAAAACACTGTACATGTGACTGTTTTTGTTCTCCCGCTTCAGCTCTGAGCTAAAATATCGCTGCTGTGGTTAGATTTTTGCATGTGTGGCCGTTTTCTGTGCAGACTTTATGTTCCACTTAATCAAACTCAGTCTTCATATTGTTTAAAAGGACTTTGTTTTAACCTAAGGAGTGAGGTTTGGAGGGGAGAAGAAGATTTTTTTTTCTTGAACTGATGAACAAACAAAGAAGCAAAAAGAAGTAAAAAAGATAAGGTGGGGGTTGGGGCTGGAAGGGAAAGAAAATTTAAGTGCAAGAATTGAATGTCGTGTTTTAAAAATTGTGCGCAACACTCTGTGTGTGCGTGCGTGTGTGTATGTGTGTTTTGTTTGTTTTCTTTTCTTTTCTTTTGTTTTTGCACTTGTTGACATGCATCTTTAAATGGAAAAGTAATGTAGATTAACATGCCTGTGTATCCTTCCCTTCTGCCAACCTTCTCATTAAAAACAGTCTGAAATGTAGTGTGGGTCAGACTCTGTAGATGATGTCAACTTCAGGTCTCTCACTTGTGGGCACTTTTCCATCATCCTGTTTTATCAGTAGTCATGCCAAGGTTTGGGAGCTTGTGCTGCTCTCTGAGTGAGGCTTTATACGGCTTCACTGATGGTTAACCTGTGTTCAGGGATTAACATTAGATGTGTTTAACTGGTCTGGATCGTCTGATGTTTGTGTACCCATGAAGTGCTGTGAGCTGTGGGTAAGAAACATGCAGCATACTCATAGGCGATAATTGTCTCTGGAATTCATAGCAAATTTTGGCATAATAAGGAAAATGTTGCACAGATCTGTCATTTTGCAATGAGTATGTCTGTTTTGATCGTATGCTTTGCTCTCTTGAGTTGCTGTGTGTGACGGCTGAACTTCTTAATCAAAAGGGAACGTTGAATGTGAAAGANGTTGCTGTGTGTGACGGCTGAACTTCTTAATCAAAAGGGAACGTTAATGTGAAAGAGCTTCATTGTAACGCTTAATTAGATTTAATACTGAGTATTAGTATTAATTTGTAGTCAATTTGATGTTTTTTGTCATCTTGTTGTTCTGTTCCATTTTTTGTTTTGTTTTACTTTTAGTCATCATTTTTGTTTGTGACTCTGCAATCTAGGTTTTGGTCACTTGTTTTCACCCAGTGTTTCAGTAGAAAAGTTTTAGCTTTTCTTTTTTCCTTTTCTTATGAAGGGGCAAACTTAGCTGTACAGTGCGCTTACATAAAGAAACAGAAACATATGTTTGGGAGGGGGTAGAGGGGATAATTTTACCGGCACCAAGGCTTTTTTAAATGCAAGACATGGAAGGATGAGATACTTGGCCTCCATGTTTGTGATTTGAAAAGAAAAGGGGGTGGGGTGGGGGAATATATATCTATGTGCAGAGCTTCAGATTTGTTTCAGTGGCTATGGGACACATGACCTGTGGCAGCCAATGGTGAGGAGGCAGAAAGCAAAGGCATAGACAGACTTTAAGGCGGATTCTCAGAGCTCTTATGCAGTTTTAACCAGTCGTGGGCAGCAGTGTCATGAATTTGCTCTTGAGTGTACTTTTCCCCTTGTGGAGACCGTTTGTTTCTGGAGGCTACCTATCACGCCAAGCTGTAGGTGTAGGTGTGTCATTCTTTGTATATTTGTTGTGTGAGTTTTTATCAAAATGTGACACTGGATGTGTCGGCATGTGTGTGGACGTGTTTTATGCAGTGTTTCTCTGTATGTCGGTGAGTTAGAATGTGTGTGTGAATGAGTGGGGGAAGGAGATATGAACATCACTTG
>LFLW010061223.1:4751-15162 GCA_001262575.1 Conus tribblei | reverse complement strand
CCCCCCCCCACGAAAACCAAGCTAGACATGTAATAAAACTGATAATTGGTCTCACTCTCCCTTATTATGTGATCGTAGCACAAGCCTTCTTTCTCAAAGTGGCTTCTGTGCTGCTAGGACACTTTGGACTATCATAACTTTTTTTTTGTTTTAAATGCACACAAATATCCTGGGTTTTTTTGGGTTTTTTTGTTGTTGTTTTTTAATGCAAATGTCTTATATCTTTCGTCTACTGATGTGCACCTCCGCATCTTAAAAGCTGTACTTCTTTGTAGGAGTTGCTCTCCATCTGTACTTGTGTGTCCAGGCATGCTTCAGATGTTTCCTGGCATGATGATCTTGCTAGTTAAAGGGGTACGAAACTAGTCCGACACTTCTTCTTCTTTCTTTTAGTGTCCACCTTCATCAAGTTGAAGATTCTGACACTATTTGAGGGGTTTCCGGATTTGACAGTAATTCAGCTGCTGCCCGGATCATCAGTTTGTGGGGGAAAAAAAAAGGGGATTCAACATTTTGTAATTGTTGTCCATGTTAAACCGAAGTGCACAGTTCTCGTTTCAACTTGGTTTGACCAAGTTACACTGTGTGAATACACTGAACACGCTGACTTTGTTTAATATCCTGCAACATGTCTGAAATGTGGAAACAAACCCTGTGCCATGCCCTGCACAAATAAAAAATGCAGCTGCTCTTGGATTATTCTTGCCGTGTTTGTGACGCTGTCCTTCGGCATTTTGTTGGTTTCCACCCAGAGACGTCCACATTAAATTCGTTTAAAAAAAATAAATATTAACCCACTCTGAACTATCCAACTTGCTGTGGCCAGAATCTCTTAATGGGATGCTTCCCATGTTCAATGGATTGCAAGTAGTTGAAAGAGGAGATAGGACTCCTCAATACACCAGATGATGCTTTCCCACGTCTGTCCACTGAATGAAAGCAAGCAAATACGACTCAGAGCAGAAGGGAGGAAACCGTACTGATCGCACAAAACAGGCATGCCTCGTAGCGCATCTTAGGAATGTGCTAATCAAGAAATTTCCTCATATTGGTCACAGTCCGACTGATGATACCAATCAAGTTTTTTTTTTTGCCAGACTGTATCTCATGTTCACAATCCTAGAAAAAACAAAGCACCATCTACAAACAAGTCATTAGTATAGTCCAATCCGCTGATGGCTAAAAACACTGGAAGAATTAAGACATTTTTTAACAACGTTCACATCTATGAGAACATGTCTACCCTCAGTACTGCAAGTAGCCTCAACTCAATCCCATGACCCCGACTCCACTTGAAATGCTGGGGAGGGGTGGAGGAGAAGGGGGGGAGGTGAGTTCTATCTTTTTAGTATGTGAATAATCTGTTGACCAACAGATTTTATGTAAGCATGTGCGTACGCATATACATGCCTACATGTATTTGTAAAGATGTGTGCATCTGCATAAGCTACTAGGAACACACACAAGAAGAGGCAGTGCTGGTCTCAACAAACGAAGTAAATGTTCAGAAATTGACTTATCTATGAACAGCATGCAACTTACATCATACATTTTGGGACCTTATCAATTCTGCAATTCTCCAAAGGACATCATTAAATACCAATCAACTTAACAAGCTACTTTATCAAATAATGAAATGCTTCACTGGTTAAAATGATAATAAATGATTCCAATCATTATAATTTAAGACAGTACTTACTATGACTTCATCTGTATTACCATAATCAATGTTTACATAAAAAGGACCCATACTGATATCCCGGTTTTTGCCTCAATATGAAGAGGAAAAAACAGAGTAGAGAAATATATATGGTTAAGCAAAAGATAGACAAAATATCACCAGAAACAAAAAAAAGAAGTAATACATTGGATCTCATTATGGATGTGATCTGCTTTGCTATAGGGTTTTATCAAACTTTGTAAGAAATTCACCAACCAAAATTCTGCAGACTTTATGCAGATGCCTTACGTGAGGCATCAGAGGTGTCACATGTGTATCATCACCGTAAGTGTGCTCCAAATCAGTGTTTACATGATAAATTTCCTGTACCTCTTACCTTACCTTCACTGCATTTTGCTCCTTAGGAGTCAGGGGAAGATGGGCATCTGAGTATAAATTTCTCTTTTACTTATTTCCATTAAAAAAAAAAAAATCATCCATGCCCATCCCACCCAAAGAAAAAAAAAAAAAAAGAGAGAAAAAAAAGAGTTAAAATAAGCCGTGTGTGAAAGTGCGGCTCACCCGTGTGACTCTGGAGATGTCTGTCCAAGTGCTGCTTCTGTTTGAAGGCTTTTTCACAAAGATTGCAGGCATACGGCTTTATATCTGTGGAGGGGGGTGGAAAGTTAGCACAGATACAAACCACCACCCACACACTTCCTAACACATCTTACAGGACACAGGAACAAATACTGATTATGATGGCTACCTAACACAGCGACATTTCAGCAATACTGCAACATCCCCCCCCCAGCCCCCCACCCCCATCTCCACCTTCTTCCCCTTTCCCTTCATGTACACTTAGTCTGCCAAATGAAAGAAAGATGATGACTTCATGGATGTTTTTTTAAATGAAATTTTGAACAGGAATTTTCCGTCCATTCAGGAATGATGCTTGAAATGGAAAACTTTGAGGAAAATTCAAGAGGGCTGGCAATGAAAAAAGCAATGGCAGCCACAGTCACTCTGTCTGAACATTCCTCTAGAACAAAATGGCCAACAAAACTACAAATCCCATGAAAGTATCCCTCACATTAACTCATAGTTAAACTCTATGCTTCAACTACCCTTAGATGAGCTATCTAAGAACAATGAAAAGCTTATGAACGGTACACTACAGAAAATCCATGATCATTCCCTCATTTCCCAATCAATGTGAAGCAAGCATGCAACACGTGACTCAGAACACTTCTATGAAACCTACTACATAAACCAGACCACCATCACACAACCAAACAGTTAATACCAAACTATACAACCATTTTCGCTTCAACGCACACACACGACAAATTTCTGCTCTATGTATCATCCGAGTTCTCACAGAGGAAAAGCCAAACTTGCTAAAAATTCTATTGGGCTCTTATGGGCATGCTTTCCCTCCCCAAAGAAAAAAAGAAACGTCTGTGAATGTTGCTACCGGACACAAACTGAGCATCTAGTGGTGTATCATCCACGTTTTGGACCAATCACAATCAGGACTATTTCTCCGAACATCTTTTGTCAATTTGTTGTTCATCATTCTGCCTTCAACCAGGCAGACAAAATGGTGACTACCCACTCTCACGAAGAAGTTTACACAAGATTTCCAACGGATGTCAGCGTCTTCTGTGACAATGCATAAAACCTGAGGAGATTCCACTGCCAATTGTTTTCCTTCTCCCCTGGTTTTCTTGTCTTGCTTAATAATTTTGTGTTCTCAGATTCTATTTTCCATATTTTGCTGAAATCCCCAATTTTGCAGAGAAGTGTCCTGCATCACATCAAAGATCACGAACATGACTACAATCAAAGAGCTGCCAACGTTCCCCATTCCAAGCACAGGATGGCAGTGCAAAGATGGGCGAGGCTGTAGGGGCAGGAATGAAGAAGAGTGGATGTGTGGTAGGGATTCTCCTTACTTATGTGAAGGCCACTGGATTGGCTTCATCTTTCGGCAAGAGCAGTCAACTAAAAAGTTGACTGATGTCACCGCTAGACTCCAATTTACAAATGTTTCTTACCATCTGTTTTTCTCTTCTCTTTGCACCTGTTATCTATAGGCAACAACGCTTCATGAAATATTTTTTCCTTTCCGTTACAGACCTGTATACACTGAAAATACTCAAAGAATTCTGATCAATGTTGAAAGCCTTGGTGCTTTCGACTAGTTTTGTCAATGATAATGATTTCTTTTTATGCTGAACATGTGTGCACTCTATATGTCTAAGAATAAACGGTATTTGGGTAGTATATCTAATGAACTTGACAGCTATTTGTTCATGAATCTGCACAAACATTCACAACGTTACCATGTGCGTGTTGTTCAATGTTCAAACGTAAGTAATATGACACTTCAATTTCCTAAAAACATGTGAACTGGTCAGGTCAGGCTGCTATACTAAAGAAGTCATACAGCTGGCCACACCAGACAAAACATTTTTGGGAAAACAAATGTTGTCATCGCCACGCTCCAGACAGAAGATGCAATAAGGGGAAGCAATCAGTACTACTGGTCAATGCCAGTCAATGAAATACTTTTTTTGTACAAAGAAAGTAAGTAACTGTATAAAAAGTCTGTTCACTTTGCTGGCAGTACACTGTATATAGTAAGCATGGCTGGTCTGTCAATATGATACACTGGGGCAATCAAGGGTTACGGCTCCTCTGTGAAGATCACTTTCATTGAACAGGACTTCTACAGCCTAACTCTTCCCTCTGTATCTATTCCAGAAAGTGGCAGGATTTCACCATGTACCATAATCTTGTGCCACAATCAATCTCATTACATCAGCCTTATTTCCCCCCTATCATGATTCAGCACTGCACAGGCCCCTCTCCCCACTGCTTAGGCCCTTCTGCCCCGCATTTTAACACACTGATTCCACTGCATTTATAAGGCACAACTTGTGAAGTCCTGTCCTACGTATTCTGACAGAAGACACATAAACATAAAAGTGATTTTTGCGGTTTTACTTCAGTCTTGTAGCCTGTGAAGTTGGAGTCTGTGCAGACCATGATTCACTTTGGGACAAACATGGCATCCTTTTTTTTCCTTTTGGTGACCAACTTGACCCGTAAGATGGAATGTAACCTCAACATTTAAGCTCAGATTAAGAACTTGTGTACTTCCAATGCAAGGACAATGATCGAATTGCATTTTATTAGCCCAAGTCATTTAAAAACACTTCTTTGTGTACCAAAATGGGAACTATTAACAGCATAAAGTTCTTTGTACTAGCCAATTTTTACTTTCTTGTAATGACTCAAAAATCACTGATTTCTGTCACACGACAGAAGATTTGCACGTATGTGTCTGTACAAGTCCTTGTCATCATCACTGCCATCATACAATGTCTTGATTGCTGGAGACACAATTTTATCCCAAAGATTTCTCAATCTATCAAAAGGTCTATCACTGCATGCAGCACAATTTCATGGTGGATGGGGGTAAAAAGTCAGCTTCCAATTTATCAGCAGATAAACTGATGATCTGGGAATGTTTTTTTCATTAATTAATTGTTTCAAATATAGATAGACAGATAAATTGACACATATTTGATTTTTTTTTGCACTAATTTGCTGACTACACTCTTGACCTTCTTCACAACTTATTTGTTTTGTACAATCAATATATGTTATTTCTGTTCTTTTTATTTCATCTAATTGAGACTGCAACTGTATGAAAATACATTTGTAAAGTCACAAAGCTTTTTTTTTGTCTTTTTTTTTTGTTTTCTCCAGTGCAGGAATAGATTTTTTTCTCCAAATGGATATCTGCGCAGGGAAATAAAAGGTAGTCTGTGGAACATGGACTATTAGCATCCCTGGAGAACCAGTAAATATCTGTGCATGCATGCTTCCTGTTAGTACAAATCATTTGTGTGCATATATACACACACATAGTTGAACATTATGCAAGCATTTTTGATTATTCCACTGATGTAGTAAAGTTTGCCAAATTGGCATTTTCAGGGTTTTTTTTCTCAGATTTCATTCCCACCCTCTGCTACATCTGAACATCACGACAAAATACCAAACACTCATCCAAAACTGAACACGTCACAGAACACACAGCCAGAAATATGAAGAACCCCATCAAAACGATTCACTGGCCATCCCAATCTAAACATGACACATTAATCCCCAATACATACACTGAGCAACCTGATCTAAGCATGATGAACAATCGTAATGTACACGACACAAACTGATCCAAACATGACTGACCATCACTCATCTATGCATACAATGATACACTAGTAGCAGAGAAGGTTGGGGGCCTAAACAACTACAGATAGAACTTCCAGTCTGACAGACGCACTATTTTCAGCACATTCATGGTCTAAATGACCACTATTAAATCTAATCTGACTTCAGCATGTCAATTTCTATATACTCTATGTTTGGTCTTTAACACTGAAATGCTGAAAGTACCCGTCTTCTTCGAGTCAAAATGAATTAACAAAAATAAACAAACAAAAAAAAGAAAGAAAAAAAAACACCAACATCCAGCCTTTTCGTCACACTGAGATCAACATGTAACTCCCCTCAACATCACACTAGCAAACATCCATCCAAGTGCAAGCAAATCTGAACGCCGTTTCCCTGCTGCTTAATAAAAACATTGTATCCATATCTACTGTCCTCTACAAACGACAGTGTGGAATTGTACAGTATCATCTTCCTGATAAACTGACTTTTTGACTTTCTGCGATCTGATGAAAAAAAATCCATTACTTGCATTCCACAATCAAATGAAAACCACACGAAAGATTATGCTACCATTTTAAACTGTTGCCAATCTCTTTCAGCTCTCTTAAGCATACACATGGGAAAAATTTTCACATGAAAGAACTATGATTCCAAAATCAGTTACATCATGAAACATATACACATAAAACCAGATATTAGCCTGTGTCCTTACATGTCGAGTCTTCCAAACCATGGGAAAGGGATTTGGGAGAGGGCAATCAAGCCTCAAGCAAACAAAATGACGGCCCCACCTATCCAAGGCAGCCACCCGAGACGCGAACGCGACACAAAGTGACCACCTTGTCAGGCGGGCCACCACACCACTTTTCTTTCAATGGTTTACTCTGGCCGCTCTCGCTTCAAACTTGCAAATGGCTCATCTGACATAGTCAACATCTAGAAATTTCAACATGTTCAAGATACTGGTTAGTAAAAGCCGATATGGTGGTGGTGGTCAATTTCTCTCCTTTCCTAAACTGTTCGTTTTCTCTTTCCTACTCTTTTCGTGTACACCATTCTGGCTCTCCTTCAACCTCTCATTTCACCGTCTTAGAAAAAGGACAGTGTCTGATCATTATAAACTTCTTCCAATTCTTCATTTCTCAGTCATTTAGTTTCCTTCCACATCGACATTCTAAAACACTTGTGAATTTTTTTAAGGGTGGCAGCCGTAGACAGGTGTGACAGTGCTAACGAGCCTGTCTCACCCGAGTGACACTGGAGATGTCTGTCCAGGTGCTGTTTCTGTTTGAAGGCTTTATGGCACAGCGAACAGCCAAACGGTTTCAGATCTGCTCCACAAGTAGCAATGGGACAGTGAAGATGTGGGCCATAACAAATACCGCTTGATGAAGTATTTCCATACAACACAATACCTTAGCAACATAAGCTCTCTCTATTCACTTGTAGAATCTCATAAATTAAACAAAAAAAAGTAACGCATAAGATATATAGCAAATAATGAGCTTTCATTGGGGAAAAAAAATGGGAACAAAAATGTACATCTCTTAGCAGATGGGAGAAAAACCAAAGGAACAAAAACAGAAAACAATGCTCCTTTTCTCTGCAAGATGAGTTGGAACTCAGTATGGGAAGAAAGTATGGGAGTAAATGGGAAAGAAGAAAAATAGGCTAAACATAAACAAACAAGGTAGTGCTATAAAGGTATCCTGTCACAAACAACATGGACAACTCCTCTACATCCAGACAACTGCAGGATACCTTCATTCCTCTGCCTTCAATTTGTCAAACTACATGGTTGCAAAATTTTAATTTAATGATTACAAAAACAGAACATTTGCCAAACAGCTGGTGGGCAAAAAAAAACAAAAACAAAAAGAAAGTACACGGGGGAAAAAAAAACCCACCCAAATATAACCTTCCCTTTTTGAGCTCAATGCTCGACTTTCTTTTCCTTTTTAAAACTGTCAACTTTAAAAATCTAAAACAATGACACCTCTGTGCAGTTCTACACACAACTCTTTAACAACCTCCAAAAGATCTCTGAGGAATAAAAAACAAAGAAAAAGATGCGTGATCTTTTTCAAAATTATGATACATCATAATTATGCATCAGGTGAGAGAGATATAAGTCTATAAATAACCCATAAATAGGTTGCATGTGCACACACACATTCTCATAAATATATACCAACATGCACACTTTAAATTTCCAATGACTTGCGATGTCGTTTCAAAAGTTATCTGCTACAAGTCCAGACTTCATTCAGGATAAACAAGACCTAGATTGATGCATACATGAATATGAAAGGAAGCTGTGTCCTAAAATGTATTACCTTTTAATCTCAAACTACAAGAATTCATTTCCCACGGCTTTCATCTCTTCATGCACAGCCTTGGTTCAAACGCTGACAGAAATCAACCCATGGCCTAGTTGTGCTGATTAGGCTGTTAACCCACTGTTGCTGCTTTAGGAAGCAAAACAAACATCCACCCACAGACTGGGACACTATTTCATAGCCTTGTTTTAATCTTCTCACCTGGGCTTTTTTTAACCAGCCTCAGCGATGCACTACAGTTATTACATATTGAGAGTACACTGAAAACTGTTTGATCAAATTTGCACAGTATTCTTGAAACAAATGTCACCTTCAACAGGTCATGCATTTTTTTTTTCTCGTCATGAATGACTGCTGACAAAGGCAATAGGAAACTTCAAACCTGACCACTAAATCAAGAGGAAACACTGACCTTTTATCTCATGTTGATCAAAACAAAACAGGTTGATTACTGCCCAATAAGAAAAGCATGGTGGGACATACTACCAGCCACCATAGTCCAGCCACATATCTTCATGTGTCACAGTGGAATGGCATCATTCTTCACCAGTAAATATCCCTAATCTACTCACTGTCGTTGCAAACAAGGATCTAAGAGCTCAGATCTGTCAGTGCTCGGTAAAACATATAGCAGATCAATTACGTGGTGAGAAAATGATAACCTCTCAAATACCTCCTGATGTCTGTGCATTGATAACAGTAACTGCACTACAGGACATGAGATTTGTCCCTTCCCCCCCTCCACCCTGACAGAACCCATTTGCAAGCAGTAAAGTGATATATATTCACTGAAACACGGTCAAAATCAGCGTAGCATGAGGTCAAATACCAAATATTCTTTCAGCGTCAATAGCTCCGTTTTTACAAGTTTGGCCAAACATGCAGTCCTCAACAAAAGGATTGAAAGCAATGCTGTAGTCACTGTCTAGCTGACAGCAAGAGCTGTTTCAAGACTGCCAGAAAGGGTCCAGCACCTGGTGTCTACAGATGTCCGTGGACAAAGGACCCTACGCCAGAAACGTTCATCATAACTGCTGATGTTTGCACCAATTCTTTCATGTGGCGATTTGGAAAAGAGCACACAGATACAGTATGTGCGACCACGTCACAAGTTGATTCTTTCCAGCAGCATTTCTTCTGGTGGGCTGGCCGTAAAGACTGGACTCTGGCATACTCACATGCAGCCATGGTTCTGGTGAAAAGGAGGTGCCAGAACATGCACTTTCCATAGCTGATGGTCCACAGTGAAGACAGTGGAGAATGGCAGAGAGAGAGAGAGAGAGAGAGCGAGCGAGCAACTCACCTGAATGACAGTGAAGGTGTCGGTCCAGGTGCTGCTTCTGCTTGAAGGCCTTGTCACACAGGCTGCAGGGGTATGCCCGCAGGTCTGTTGTCATCCACAGCACACAGCACCAGAAAAACACAAGCAGAAAGGATGACAGATTGTCATCGGACAAAGAACTGAACATGCATGGATATGACAGATGCTTAACAAGCCCTACAGTCCATCCTAGAAGTAACCTGCCAGAGTCTGCCCCCTCCAGCCGTTTAAATTGTAGGCCAGTTTCTTTGTTGAAAACATTATTCTGATGAAAATACACACCAATAAAATCGTTTTGATCCTAATATCATGCCCAGATCACAACAACGGTTATTATGGTAACAGCGACCAAGCATTTTCAAAAACTTAAATTTCTGCTATTCAGACCTCATATACATAAAATAGAAATGTAACTACTTAAACAGTTGAACAAAATCCATAACTGTCCAAACAATTGCCCTATCCCTTACTTGGCCTGGAACATCACCATGTCATAAGCATCCTCAAAACAAACGAACGAAGGGAGAGCATGGAGCTAAGACGCTTTCACAACCGGTTAGGCTGGAAGAGCGAGTGCCCTTTGTGAATTCACTTTATGAATCCTCTCCAACCACGGCATTAGTTTTCACATTTTTCATAGCCAAACAGGGATACGGGAAGGTGTCCTAGTGTTTGGACAGGTGAGTGTCTTGTAAAACTACTTTTAGTTCTAAAATTCCCTTTTTCTCCTACTTAACTATCCAAACAAACACCAGAATATTGAAAAGGTGGGTAGGAAGCAAGCTCACGTAAAGGACAAGACCAACCTCATACATGTCACTGCACAGGTTCCTGAGCCCA
>LFLW010060440.1:909-14000 GCA_001262575.1 Conus tribblei | reverse complement strand
ATCACTTTTTAGTGGGAAGACGTTAAACTGAAGAACAACAACACTCTCACTACCTGATGCAATACCTTAATCTTGCCCTGTAGTGCTTTATCTGCTGAGCACAATGTGATCATAGGTGAGGGATATGGAAGAGCTGTGTGTACCGGTTTCAGATAAGTGACACTGGTGACCAGGGATCAGCACCAAGTCAGACTGTTGAAGCTTCTGCAGAAAGTCTTGTGCAAGTCTCTGATAAAGGTGATGCAAGTGGGAGTACTCTCTTGCAGTTCACTCATACAGGTAAATATCGGATTTACTGTGATTAAACCACTGTTTTATTTTATTTGGGGTTTGTTTATCTACATTATTTTTATATGTCCAGCTATTACCGATTAATTCATATTCTAACATTGATGCCCACCATAAATGTTATGGCCAGTAAGGATGGTCATTCCAGCAGACTAGAGCAAAGTGTTTTACACCATACTGTCTTGCCAGGTGCTCTGTTTTGCCCAACACAGATCTTGTGCACTCATCCTTGTTACAGAATCTGACCCCTGTGAGCCAGTGAAAGCAATACACATGCTACCAGCTTTCCTCTTTTGGCCACCCGCACACTTTGCAGTTGTTCTGATTTGACTCAGTTTCTTTTTTTTTCTGTAATCAGACTCTATTTTGTTGGTAATCCTTTATTATTTTTCAATATCTTGCTAACCACTACTGATTGCTTGCTAACTGCAGGAAGTGAAGGGGGGAACTTCTTTGTATTATGATTAGAACTTAACCCTCTGTCGCATTGCAAATTTTGTCCTCTCCTATTTTCTTTAGTACTAGTTAAATTAGTGTGGCTATAAGAAGCTAGCAAGCCAGATGCCACTTAGAAAAGAAACACACTTTAAGGTTGAGAAAGACAAGTCATTCACTTGCCCCTCTCATCCGGGGCCTCGAGATGTATATAATCTTTGCACTTGCTCATTGAATGCTCTTCTTACAGAGTGTTCAGGGGTAGTGGATATGAGTGCCTGTTCAATTTGAGACAAGACCAAGAGGACACCTGTCCTGCTGGCACACAGTAGTGCCTCTGACTGCCGTTGTGACGTGGCCCTAGCAGTTCATTTGAAGGAGGGGAGAGTAGGAGTGCAGGAAGTGTGCACCTGTCATCTGTTAGCCAAGGTGGGCAGCTGACCACTCCATTCATCGCCTCCATCCCTCCCTTCCCCTGCATGACTGGTGACTGAAGCAGCGTCTTGCTAGCTGAATTCCCCGCTACCAAATGATTTTCAGTGTGTGGGTCAGGAACTTTCTGCAGCATTTTTGGGGCACGATACACCTAAAACTACTCCCCACTCAGTTTGGCTCCTATTTTGGGCTGCCAGGAACCCCTCCTCCCTTTCCCCCCACCTGCAATGGAGGTACCTCCATCTGGCTGTCCTGTCCTTTCACTGAGGCACAAGCTGAACTTGGCGATGGTATACCCAGTGATGTCGTATTGAGATCATTTCCACCCCCACTTGAAGAGGATTGACCCCTTGGGATTTTCCCAGCACGTCTTTCAAAGGACAGTGCCTCTGTCTTTGGGCCCTGCTTTCCAGTAGTAGGCTCATAGAAGAGGACTGTCTTCTGATGGGTCATCTCTCAGATGCGGCAGAGCTGGGAGAGATCTTTCCCCAAGGAGGAAGCTTTTCAGGCCTGTATGGCCTTGCTAATGCTTCCAAGCAAATTTCTCTCCACCCAACCCCTGCTCTTGGATTTGGTCTACCCCCTGTTCAAACTGGTGGAGCTGGCAACTGAGGACTATCTCTTGTTGTTACATGGCCGTTCCTTTCCAGGTCATTCTGGCCATTTCTTCAAGGACTTAAAACTGGGATTGTCTTGCGCATGCAACTCTGCTACACTGTGCTAGGGCAGATCTCTTCATGAAAGCCCTGGGTACCTCCATACCCCATCCCACATTCCAGGAATTGATATCTGAACACCCTAGCAGAACTAAGAGCTGGATTTAGATCACTTTGGTTTCTTGGGCCTCCAAGATGTAGAAGCTATCAATTGTGCCACCTTCTCCATTGTAGAGCTCCAATGCAGTACAGTCCTGGTTTACCTTGATGTGGTCTCCAGCAGTGTTTTATTTCCCCATGGTGCTCTTATGTGTGTTCCCCTTCAACCATCATCTTTTTTTCCGGGGTTATGCGTATCCTGCTGTCAGCTTTTGTGCTGAACAGCAGAAGAACTTGGCTCTCAGCTTGATGTCACATCACACCAAAGCTTTCTTGAAGAGATTCACCCATTGAGTGACAGGTATCAAGTAAAAAAAATCCAAGCAGACTTTTCAACTTGGCTTCAGGAGCTGTCCAGCAAGAAGCCGAGACAGGCCAGAAGGGGGCCTCAGCACTCACAGCAGCTTTCCAATTGACTTCATTCTACTCCAGCACCGCCACTCTTTTCTACTGTCCAGGCAGGCAGTCTCGCTTACTCTGTCACAGAGCAACTTTTGTAAGGATTAAACGAGTGGATCATTTTGGAGCTAAACTTGGGAACAGGATTCCCTTGTTCGGTCTGCAACATCCTTCTCTGTGACACTTCTCCGCTGTTCTGAACAAGTTCACCTGAACAAGAGGAGGTGCTGGCACAAGAGGTTGCTTAACTCCTAGCCTGTGAACAAGTTGAGGAGCGCTTTAACCTGGGTCCAGTATTCTACGTCCCTTTGTTTGTTGTTCCCAAATCCTCGGACAGTTGGAGGCCCATCTTGGACCTTTCTTCTCAAATTCCAGATGAACGTGCCAGGATCTATCTGTGAAGCCATCAGATCCAGGAATCTATAGACCTAAAGGACATGTACATTCATCTGTTTATCCATATGGCTGTCCAGAAATAACTTCGCAAAATCTGGAGGAGCTGGACTTGCAGTTGCATTTTGGCTTCTCTCTGGCACCCATCATTGGCCAGGTCTTAGTCCATCCATTTTGCTCTGCTTTGATGATTGGCTCATCTTTATGGGGTTTCAGGCCCTGTGCTTGCCTCATGTGTCTCACGTTAATCATATCTGTTCAAATCTGGGCTTCATCTGCAGCAAGAACACAGTGTGTCGTACTCTTCAGAACCATGGAGTCCTTTGCTCGCTAGGTTCTTGTTCACAGGATTCTCAGTCACCCACTCCATAGGGCCATGAGAACCAGGTGACCCCAATCTCAGATTTTTACAGGTGGATGCTGAGACATTTAAATTAAAATGAGAATGTTCAAGCACGTACTAAATCTCTTCTGATGAGCACCCTGTATTATGTCTGTCTGCTTTTGTTGTCATCTGCTTTCCTGTTCATGTCTTGAGAATACAGGAGGCAGTAAGTACAGAGCTTTATCTGACAAGGTTGTGGCTTTAATATTTACAACATAGTATGCCATAACTACGATAAGCAGTTTTGCAGTAGAACGCAAGGTTTTTGCTTTCCAGTGCACAACACAGGAGGCCTGAGTGAAGTTTCATTTTTGCTAGCTCCAGCCAGCGGAAATGGATGAAAAAAGAATAGACAGATGCACAATAGTTAAGCAGAATCTTCAAAGTTATGAAGTTGGCTGCCTTACCAAGTAGAAAAGGAAGCATGTTGAATAAACCTTCAGTGAAGCGTTTGTCACCGATTCACAACTGTTAAAAAAATCTGCTGTCTTAATGTAACAATTAAACTAGGCTTAGGCAAAGAAGGTGCAATTTAACTGGAATTAGCATGAGCCTATATAGACGAAGGGAGAAGTTACGGAATAATTAGACAGCAGTGTCGCTGGCAGTGTTCAGAGCAGTTTGGCCACTAGATTTGTGACTTCCATGGAGGGTTAGTTTCCTTGGAATGATTACAAAACCATGACTCAGGGAGGGCATATAACTTGTCTCTTTATCTATATAGGCGCATGTTAGTTCCAGTCTACTTCCTTTGCATAAGCCTGCTTTGGTTGTTAAATTATCATTTGCATGTGTGACTCAGTACAAAGTCACATGTGATTTTAGAACAATGTAATTGAAAACAGACATGTTTGAATTGTGATTTCATGCAATATAATCAAAATAAAGAAAAAAGTAATTGTCAAGACAAGCAACCAATACAAACCTAAAAGAGTTCCTCTTATCTACCTGTGGTAGTCGCAAAGAAGAAACGGTTTTATGGTCATTCATTTTTAACTCTTTCATATCTTTTATAGAGTGAAGAAGCTCCATGTTGCATCCAGTCTCATGAACATCTCAGCTTTAGACACATATAAATTGAATGTAAGGAGCTACATGATGTCAGACATAAATCTCTACGGCAAGCTAAATGAACACCTTGTTCCAGGATCTTCCTCTGGATTTTATTTTTGATTTTTTTTTTAAAAATCAACATTTTTAACAAGGTTTGATTTTAACTTGAGTGTGACAGACTCTCTTTCTTCAGGTCTTGATGTAAAGAAATAACTAGTATTGAGATTTAACTTTGCATTTTGATTCTCTCACTTCGTTCTTCTCTCTCTCTCTCTCTCTCTCTTTTTTTTGATATTGTTACAGCCCTGATACGGCTTTGTGGTTGGCAGGCCTAAAGCAACATGATTTGATTTTATTCAGTTTGATTTGAAGTTTGTTTTTTTATCTGTTGATGGTGGTTGTACAGGAATAGAAAAGGCAGCCACGTATTTTGTGGGTGGGGCAGGAGGATGGAGGGGACGTCATGAATTACATGACTTAAATTTAGCTATTCATTTTTTGGTGACATTTTTTATGTCATGTATGTATTACTGTGGTATACCAGTAATACATGAAAAATAAGACTGATCTGGTGAAAACAGTAAAAAAGAATGTCCCATGTGGAAATTTGGCTAGATTGAGAAAACGAGCTTTACATGGCCATGTCCCTACCTGTTTGTCCCACTGCCTTTCATCTCTGTAATGTTTGTTCATCACATGTGAGTCACATAGGCAATTGCTTCTCTTGCTTCTCTTATTGAATCTTATTTCTGTCTTTTCCAGTTGGGCATACAGTTACACCTACATCGTCAAAAGAGGATGTCAAGCAGTGGCTACAGGTCACCTGCGGAGTGACTGATGAAAGTTGTCTCAAACTCTTGGAAGAGCTAGATGGTAAAGTTCTCTTCGATGATAGGAATTATTTCACTACGTTGGTAAAAACTACCAGTTTTCCACGAGGTGTTGCTCACAAAATTACATTTCTCCGAGACAACCCTTCTTTACAGTCAGCCATACTGACATGGGATGTGAAGAAAGTGATTGAGTTTGTCGGAGAGTTTTGCCAAGGACACGACTTATCAAAGGTGGAAGAGAACAGGATTGATGGCCCAGCATTTTTGTCATACAGATCTGCCGAGGAAATTTCACAAGACTTCAAAGTTAAAAAGCTGATAGCAAACCACATTTTACAAGGACGGCTGAATTTCCTTGATAGAGAAAAAACAAGAAGGGGGAATAATGAATGTAATCCCAGAGATTTGTGTCAACAAAATGAGAGATGTGATGAAAAACTTGAAAACCCTGCTCTGTTATGTTCCACTTGCACTGAAGAACCAAGTTACAGTGTTGTAGCATTAAAAGAAGATGATCCGTTCGCACCATACAAGCTTCACTTACAGAATGTATTGCATCTGCAACCATTGAATACATCTAAGTCACGGTCTTTAACACAATGTGAATTGCGTGTAGTATATCACAAACGCAAAGGCTTGAATAGCCTGGAGAAACTTTTTGTGTTTCTGATTTTGTGTAAGCCGGAGTTCTGTAAAGGCAGATCTGGAAAAGATGCATGTGAGAAACTTTGGAAACTGATAACAGATGATGACAAGGTATCTTCAAAATGGGCACCATTATTACCAGAGGATATTTTGAAAACGGTTACTGTTGAAAATAGTAGGGTTCTTTTTGATGGCAAAATCCTTTCATTTGAAAATCAACCAGCAAAGCTTTCAAACATTATAGAATTTGACAGAACTGTAACAAAACTTGACCAGTATCCCATTTCTGTTATGCTAATCGACAAAGAGCTTTTGATGGGAGGACCTGGATATGTACTTACTTTAAAGCTTAATAAAACAACCTGTTCATTTCCATTTGGTTTTCGTGATGATCAGCAGTACTGGCTTTTCAGCTCCTCAGACTTTGGATGGGGCTTTGAGAGGCAGAGAATTGATGCCTCTTTGTTGGGTACTTTACCAAGGTGCACTTATTCAGACAGTGTACACATCAGTACATCAGATAGTAATGTGGAGGAACAGCAGTGCCACCAGAGTGCTGAGGAGCATAATGGAAAGAGTGGAGAACAAATTTTATCAGCTCATCCACCAGTGGAGGTTTCCCCCAGTGAGATGTCTACTTCACAAACAGATGAAGGGTTTCTTGAAGACGAATCATTTGGTGGACCATCTGTGTCAGATCAAGTGAAAGAAGGAAGTGGAAATGATGAGTTGTTGCAGTATGTTAATCCCAGACCTTTCAAAAAGCAGACCTGGAAATATGGCCAGGGAGTGCTGAGAGCAGTGGAGTCAGGAGATAATATGCTGTCACGTGCTGTCGAATTCAAATTACAGGCAAGCTGTCCTCCAGAAGATGACAAGGCTCTGCGTTCTTTTCTCTACAAATCTCTAGAGTTTGTGTGTGCATGTCTGAATGCACGTAAAAATGGAACAATCTACTTTGGAGTTGCAGAAAAGAAAGTTAAGGAACAAATCTTTAGATATGGTGAAATCTGTGGCATTGAAATGGATCAAAAGCTTTGTGCAAAATACTATGATGTGTTTTACAATGAGTTTGTACAAAAGTGTTTCGGATCTTATGACCATGTGAAATTGTGTCTCACAGGACCACTCTTTATTCCTGTCAGAAATACAAATAAGTACATAATTGAGATAGACATTGAATCAGCTTATGAACAAACAAAAATGTCATTGTTCAATTTTTATCCAGAACCTATCTATGAAAAATATGGTTATCCTGCACAGTGGGAGAATGTAGATCCTGGTCAAAAGAAAAAAAAACATGTATATTTTAAAAATAAAGGTACTTGGACCGGAATTTTTCGAAGGGATGGTTCTGAAAGCAAATACATTGATCTGAACAACATACATAACTTTGAGAGGTATGTTCTACCGGAGCTGAATAAAAAAAGAAACCAGGAAGAACTTGCCAAAGCACAAGCATGCAGAGTAAATATGAGTAGTCCTGAAGCAGAGAAGTTGAAGCATTTTATTGGTGAATGTGATGCATCAGTGTTTCCGATTCTCATCCTGCCAAAATTGTCAGAAGAAGATAAAGAAAACAGCATTGGATTTTTTGAATTTCTTCATTACATTAGATGGTTGGCAATTTTTGACTTTGACAATGACTCGGATAAAAATGGAATCTACAGCATTGCAAAAAGTACAAATTTGGTATTTGAAGTCCATGAAAGTGTTGCAAGTGAATTCAAAGATATGTCAGTTGAAGATAGGAAAGATGCTTTGTCTTTTCCAAAGAAAACAGTATGGTTGTTTGCGAATGGTAAAACAACAGGCCGCAACACTTTCGAGCGATTTGGAAGAAGGGAGTGGATGAATTCGTATTGGACATACATTAAAAATGCAGTGGCTTTTTATAAAAATAACAGTGTAATCCCACCTGCAAGACGTCTAGTATTGCTTCTAATATCAGATGAAGTTGATGATGGCATCATGGAAACATCTCAGGATATCAAAACAGATTTTGGCTGGAGCAGTGTGTTTTTTGTTTTTCAGAGTGAGTCAGTCAGAGATGTTTTTGCAAGTGAACGTACATTTTCTGATGATATATATCAGCACAGTGTAGTCATGCCTTTGCAGCATGTCCACCATGTGATTTGTCAGTGTTTGAAGTTAAAAAGTCAAGATGAAGACAAATATGTGCATACTTCAAGCGGTGCAGATGTTCCAATCTCATTCAATGAATGGCAGACATGGAGCGATTTGGATGTGTTAAATGTCAGAGAATGCAGAAGGGAATGGGATGGATCTAATAAAAAGCAGCGTGAGTCAAAAGCACAAGAGGAGGAAATAAATTTTTATCAGGGGAACCATGTTTCATGGTGGAATTTATATTTTACAGACTTTCATTATGATCATGTTATGACACGCTCGGTGTTTTCAAAACTAATCAGTCACATAGAGGATAAAATTGGAAACACCGAAAAGGATAGCTATTTGATTCCAATTGTGACAATATCACACATGCCTGGAGCAGGTGGCACAACTCTTGCAAAGACTTTGTTATGGAAACTGAAAGACAAATTCAAATGTGCCGTCCTGAGAAATATAACTTTAGATACTGAGCGTCAGGTCACACAGTTCTGGGAGTCTGCTGAAGAAGGGCAAGACCAACAACACCTCTATCCAGTGGTTCTTCTTGCTGATAATTTAGCCAGTGAATCTTCACAGCTGAATGAATTTGAGTTGAGTAGAAGACTATACAGACGTCAAAAAGAAATGCAGCTTAAAAGACCTTTAGCAATTCTGATACATTGTAGTAGGACTGTGAAACATGAAGGCAAATTTCAGCTACGCCAGAAACTAACTGAAGAAGAACAAATTTGGATGGAAAAGAAATATGAAACTCTGGAGAAGCAGCATCCAGAAGGTGTAGGCACCTTCATAGCATTTTTGGCAATGAGACACGGGTTTGATCAGGAGTTTTTGCAAGGTGCCATTGTCCAATACCTAGATCAAAATGTCTTATCTGAAAATGAAAGGAAACTTATTGAGTATGTCTCTCTCATATCATCATACTTTCCGTCATCTGGAAGATTTGCAGGTCTACCAGTTACAAGTTGTGATAATCTCATGAAAAACTTTGAAGATGAAGTTGTTAAGCCATGGGAAAGAAACTTGAGCAAGGTAGCAAGCGAGATATTAATAATTGAGGATTGTTATGATTCAGAGGGTCGCAGGTATGTGGTGAGGATTGCAAATCAGCCATATGCTTTAGCACTTCTTCAAACAGCTCTGAAAAAGAACTCTGAAACACTTGGTGATATTGTCCTCAGGTGCTTACATTCACCTCTTGTGTCCAGTGGCTTACGATCAAGTAAAGAAGTTACTGAACTTTTGACCCAGATTATAATTGAAAGACGATTTGAAGAGGTATCATCAAATATGACTCACATGTCGCCTTTGATCATTGAAATACAAGCAACTGATTTTAACAAAGCTGTTAAGGTATTGGAAGTTGGGTACAAAAGATTGAAAAATGAAGTTTTCTATCAGCAGTTGGCACGACTCTACATGACTTGTGATCTTGACAAGGCACAGCATTTCGCACAGTTAGCAGTGGAACTTTTACCAGAAAAACGAGATTTCAAGCACACTTTGGGTGTTGTGCATTTGAGGCAATTTGATAGTCTGACACAAAGATCAGGGAATGCTAGGAGTATTTCTCAGCCACTCACAGTTGCTAATTTAGCTCTTAGCAACTTTATTGAAGCACAGGGAAGAATGGATGATGATGCCCTGAGTATTTGTTTTGCATATACACAAACCATAGAAACTGTAAATAAGATTCTGAACTTTCTTATAGATTCAGTTCCAGTTGATCGTGCTTCTAAACTTGGGTTGTACTTGACTGAAGATGATTACCCAGATACTGGTTTGCTCGGTGATCTGGAAGAGACAGAGCAACAAGCAATGAAAGGACTACTAAAGGAAGGTATCAAAGCCCTCCGTTTCATGTTCTATCTGGCCTATTCAAATTCCTTGGGAACAAGTGATGCGGACTTCCAGTTTTCAAAAGACACGAGAATTATGAACAAGGTTACCAAAGAGTGTGATAAACAAATGAACATTTTTGCAAAGTCCATTGGAAATCTGCGATTGAAAACTTTCTTCACCTCAGTCTATCAAAACACACCTCAAGAAGACAATTCTTTGCGTTTTTTCAATGTGAGTTTGAAAGGATGCTTTTTTGAAAGCATTTTCCTTGAGATGAAACTTTTACATTCTGTAAAAAGTGAGAAAAGAAGAGATGATGTGAAACAAAAACTGCTTAGAATTCAAACCACTTTAGAGTCTATTGATGACAAGTCAAGCGCTGATATGGACAATCTGATGACAATTTATCTTGCCAGGGAGATAGCTGGATTAGATTCCTCGTTCACATCAAACAAAGCCAAGATTTACAGATTCTGTAACAGAATAATTCAGTCAGGATTAGATCCCTCAGACACTCGTTCTATGAGAGCCCATCTGTATCGTGTCCTTGTCAGCTGGCCTCAGAAGTACTGGGAGGGCTTTCAGAAGGATGAATTTACAAGGTCATTTCAACATAAATCACCAGCAATTTGGCGGCGAAAGAGAGAACCACTTCTACCGAAAGTCCATTTTTATATAACAAAGGAGTCACAAGATGGAGCATCAAGAGACTTCCATGTGTGCCATTGGACAGAAATTTATGATGATGCAGAAAAAGAACTGCCACCATTTGATGTGATGAGTCAGCGACTGAAAGTATTCATGGGTGACTACAAGATCAGGAAGAAACAAAATGGTGAACAATTTTCAATAATTGATATGACCTGGAAGTGTGCTGTTGGAGAATTGAGATTGACAATTTGGAAGATAAGAGGAAAGTCAGTCTTCAGGGAAGAGCGAGTTGAATTCTATTTGGGCTTTTCTCTGCGTGGGCCAGTGGCTATTATTCACAGAGTTTTGGCAGATCAGAAGGAAGTCACTGAGTGATTTTCATGGGACTTTGGTTGCCATGATCCACACAGACTTCATGTTTAAATGGTGCGGACAAGCATGGAATAAGTCATTCAGCTTATATAGCTCATGGCAAGTTTTCCAGAAATTCTGGAAACATTAGAAATGGGTCTGCAGAGCAAGTTGATGGTATCATATACACAAGCTTTCCAGAGGTAGAAGGCTTTATGAACAGTAAATTAGTGAGAACAAGGAATGTGCAGCATAACTTTCTGCTGGAATTTTGGGTGGCTTTCTATTCAGCCATGATATGTAACATTATCAAAGAAATTTAGAGTGATTCTGCAGTACCATAGCTTCCTGTCTTCTTTACTTTTTTTTTGCTTGATGTTCGGTCTGTTTTTGTCTTTTGTTTAAGTGATTGTTTAGTTGGTGTCATAATTGCAGATTCATGCAACAATTTATAGTGGCGGATAACAGTTTTTAAATATTTCTATGTCTAGGCTTTATGGCCTTATTATTTTTATCTTTTATGCACCACTGTTTTTGTCAGTGACACTTGGAAATATGCCCACTTACAATTTCATATCATGAAATTCCATAGATGCAGTTTATTAGTGGAATACATGTATTGATAAAAAGACAAATGGTTTTAACTTTCATTGTGTGAGGACTTAAGTAGTACATAAATTACATTGGTTTAATAGTATGATATGAAAATGAGAAAGATTGACATTGTTTACGTTTCTACTACATTTATTTGATTGTCAACAGTGTCATCATTTTCTCCATTTTGGATGATGCTTGAGTAAACGAATCAGCTAATCAGAATTTTCTTTAATTATGTTTTGATGTAATTTCTTTTTCAACTTTTGTTGCTGTATAGTTATACAACATTTTTCTTGACATTTTATGAGAAAGTGATTTGGAGTAGTTTGTTCTTCTTAGTCTGCTGGGCTATAATAAACATCATGTCATGATAGCGCATAACTTGGAATTTCCTGAATAATGTTTCACAGTATTATGAAATCTCAGAATCCTGCTAATGGGGCTGTAAATGGATAGAAGAGAGGCTGAAAATGAGGTCATTCAGCTGTCTATAGTGGATATGAAAGTTTCCATCTGATGAATTTATTGAAGATTATGTTTTTATGATTTAATATGATTTTTTATTTTGAACATAACATACATCAAATTAGATCAGTTATTAACAGTTATCAAATTTGATGATTTGGTAAATTCTGATTGTTCAGCATTGTGATCGTGGAAATATACAAGCTCTACAGATTGTGTTTTAAAAAAAAAAAAAAGGCCACCTAAGCTCCATGAATTTTTGTTTGAGAGCAGATGAAAACTTGGCACAAAGGTTTGTAGCTGTTATTTTTTTTCATCTTCTTCATCTGCTTCTTGTTCATCTTCCTCTTCTTCTTCTTCTTCTCCCTCTCTCTCTCTCTCTCTCTGTTGTCTGAACGGAAAGCTGCTTGCAGTGTTGAAATAAGGACAAGAGATTTTATGCAGTGGGAAAGCACCTGCTGTTTTTTTTTTGTTATTGTTCTGGTTTGGTTTGGTTTGGGGTTTTTTTTGTTTTGTTTTCAGATGTAGCAGTGCAATGCTAAATGCCAGGTTGGTATCAAACAGGAGCCTTATGATTGGTGTTATTTTCTTCTACAGAGCATGCCTTTTTACATTGCCTTCGCAGTGACGTTTAATGACCCTTCGATTCTTCAATGTCCCCTGAATTCTGTTAAACAGTTTGTGTCTGTGCATGGGTGCATGTGTGTTTAACAACTTCAAGTCTAACGATGGAGGTAGAAGCAGTGACACTAGCACTTCACTGGCTTTCATCCACAGCCCAGTTTCAAATGCAAAAGCGTTGATACTGACTGACGCCATGAACCAACTTCAGAAAGTGAAGAGTAGAATGGGAAGCCCTGCTTGGAATGAACTAATGGGCAGCCTTCCATTGGAGAGATTCATATGGATGTACTGCCCTGGTGGACATGCTGGAGTTAAAGGAAATGAGAGAGCATACACACACTCATGTGCACGCGTACATGCGCTCACTTCTCATAGATGAAAGATTTTAAGGAAGTGTCTGGTACATTTTTAGAAGGTGAAAGGTGTTTTTTTTATTTTATTTTATTTATTTATTTATGATGACTTGTGATTTGATTTTAACGTGGTGACAGCCCTGATATGGAGCTTTGCGGTCGGCTGGGCTATAAGCAACATTACCTTACCTTACCTTACCATTCATCAAATTACTGTCTGTGACAGGGCTATCGAGTTAGGCCTATGCATCATTCTAGTGTGTAATTGGTTTTATTATGTCACATTGAAATCTTTATGTCTCTTCCCTCACTACCTCACCTGCTGGCACTCAGGGAGGAGACGATTTGCTGATGAAAGCAAATAAAGCTGAAAATGTGATTGATGGAAGAGAGG